>PVKS010009930.1:0-62128 GCA_004027875.1 Aplodontia rufa
AAAAACTGTGGTACATTTATACCATGGAATATTACACAGCAATTAGAAACAATGATATTGCAGCCTTCGAAGGTAAATGGATGGCTATGGAAGAGATCATGATGAGTAAAATCAGCTTAACCCAGAGATCTAAGGGTCAATTGTCTCCACTCATCTGTGGAGGTGGGAACTAGACCCTGGACAATGAGAAAGTTGGTCTATTAGCATGCGTTAAATCCAGATAAGATGTAATGCTTTACAACCTAATATTTTTTTTAGAGATAGAGTGGGAAGGGGAAGGGTGGGATAAGGGAGGGTAATTGGGGGTCACTCCTGGGGGTAATTGCAATATCCAGAATATATACACATTTTATATTATTTTTTAAAATCTTGTAAGGTTGTTCAAAAATAAAAATAAAAAAATAAAAAATAAGAAAAAGAAGTATAAAGAGGTACAGTTGAGGTGGAAACATTATCGAAACATTAGCAATCAATGGATATAAACTTTGTTATCCAGGGGAAATGCCAAAACATGGATAACCACCTTGGGTTTTACTTCTTTCAGTTTCCCCCAGAAGAACTCATGCATTAAATGGGTAGCTTGTGGAGGAATGACATCGGCTTCTGGGATGGTTCCCCCATCTTCCCAATCT
Organism: Aplodontia rufa; assembly: GCA_004027875.1. NCBI lineage: Eukaryota > Metazoa > Chordata > Mammalia > Rodentia > Aplodontiidae > Aplodontia > Aplodontia rufa. The sequence continues at coordinate 633 of PVKS010009930.1, forward strand.
CCAGACTCCTATGAGTTCTTTATACACTCCCCCCTCCCCATCCCTCCTCCCTATACCTCCAAGTATCCTAGAGAGCCATCCCCCTATTACTCTGAAATTTGAAGTTTTGTTATGTTAGCCATCTGCCCTACTGCTTCCCCATATATGCCAGCATCAACAGATGAGAGAAACCATTCGGCCCTTGAGTCTCTGAGCTTGGGAGACTTCACTAAGCATAATTCTATCCATCTCCATCCATTTGATTTCAAAAGCCATAATATCAGCATCTCTATTGGCCAAGTAGTATTCCATTGTATATATACACCAAAGTTTCTGTATCCACTCCTCGAGTGAGGGGCATCTCGGTTGATTCCATAGTCTAGCTATAGTAAATTGAGTTGCTATAAACATTGGGGAAGCCACATCACTATAATATGCTGATTCTAACTCTTTTGGGAAAATACCCAGGAGTGGGATAGCTGGGACATAAGGTGGTTCTATCCTTAATTTTTTGAGGATTCTCCACACTGCTTTCCATAGTGGCTGAACCAGTTTGCAGTCCCACCAGCAGTGTAACAGTGTTCCTCTTTTTCAACAGCCCCACCAGCATCTGTCCTTGATTGTATTCTTCATTTTTGCCACTCTAACAGAAGTGAGGTGGTATCTGATGGAAGTTTTGATTTGCATTTCCCCTATAGCTAATGATGTAGAGCATTTTCTCATATATTTATGGGCTTTCTGGACTTCCACTGGGGAGAATTTCCTTTTGAGTTCTTTAGCCCATTTATTGATTGGATTATTTGTGAGTTTGGACTTTAGTTTCTTTAGTTCCCTGTATATTCTGGATATTAGCCCTCTGTCCGAGGTGTAGCAGGCAAAGGTTTTCTCCCATTCTGTAGGTTCTCTCTTGATGCTCTTGACTATATCTTTAGCTGTGCAGAAACTTTTTAGTTTAATTGCATCCCATTCATTTATTCTTGACTTTACTGCTTGAGCCATGGGAGTTTTGTTAAGGAAGAAGCTGCCGACTCCTATAAGCTGTAGTGTTGACCCGACTTCTTTTTTCTCTTAAATTTAAAGTTGTAGGCTTAATATCCAAGTCTTTCATCCATTTTGATTTAATTTTTGTCCAAAGCCAGTTTTGAGTTACGTCTAACATATGTGCACTAATGCCAACCCCAGCTTCAGCTGAGGAGTGGAGGCCCTTCCGAGGGCAGGATTCTCTGTGCCACTTTGTTCTTCCTGTATTTTTGAGTGTTCTTCCCTCCCCCTGTTCTGAACCAGCCATACAGCCACCAGGTGATGAGCTGTTTGGCCCCTATGTGGTTTTTCTTCATTGCTTATTTGTATTGAAGCCTCGGAATCTCCAGTTTTCCTTTTTATCAATTAATGAGTTTCAGTGACATTTTGGCATTCACCCACCTCATGGAAAGGCACTTCTGTTGGCATCCCACTTCATGGAGAGATTCTACATGCAGCCCTCCGGCTGGTCACCATCTTCCACCTGATTGTTATTCTTGATTTAATCATATTTCTCATTCTAAATTCCCTTCCAGCACTTTCTTTTGGTGGCAGTTGAAGAATATACAGTAGAATTTTAAGGTCAAGAAAAACAAAACAAAACAAAACAAAAACAGAAAATGAAGAAAGATCTGTATAGTGGAGGGAAGAGAATGGGAAGGGGTGGGTAATATTGGGGACTTATTAAAAATAAGTTATACTCCCTGCTTTTATAAATATGGAAATACATTTATGCTATTGTCATGTGTATCTCAAAGGAATAGGGGGTGGGAGTAAGGGAGGAGAAGGGAAAATACTGGGGACTGATATTAAACAAGTTATACTCCATGGTTTTATATTTACATCATGATATATTATAATGTCATCTATATTAAAAAAACCAATAAAAATTGAAAAGGAAAATATTTCTATATGTGTTTTATAGTGAGCTTTTTTGTGGAGGCTGTGGTGGGGTAAGCAGCAAATGAAACTCCTCTTCCCCTTTTGAGTTCAGAACATAGAAGTCAAACAGATGAGATCAATAGGCTAACTTTATTACTACACTAATAAGTAATGTGAAAATGTGCCTTAGATGTGCTGCCACAATGGTCTTTCAAATACTTCATCACAAATAACACCTATGTACACAATTATCATGGAAGAAATCAGCCCTTGACATATTTCTAGGACAGCAGACTTGAATTCATATAACTGGGCAGACACATTTTTCAAGGAGAGAGGCAGAGCCACATAGGGCATTCAATATATTTCATCCAATTTCACTATTAGGGAAATATCCCCTTTTTGTAAAGATAATAGAGAGAGTATAAGTCCTCACATGGAAACCTGAGGCCAGGAAGTTGAAGGTTTTCCTAATATGTCTGCCTATATTTAAATGATAATAAAGATGTGTTTCTACATCTCAATTAAAGATGAGAAGTTGGCTAAAGTACGTTAGGTGGTAAAGGGAAATTTGTATTGTGTTTTTTGATTTAGCTATAAATACCCATAATATGGGTAATTCATTTCTCAATTGTGGTAAAACAAAATCTTATTTGATTTTCAGGAAGAATTTTCTCAATATCATCTTCATTGTTTAAAGTAAAGATTTCCTCCTTTTGAGTTCTTTGCTCTGTTGTTTAAAATATGAGTTTTTTTGTTTTGCTTTTTAGTGTTTGATAGTTTTCTTTGTAGAGGTCCTTAACATCATTTGTAAGGTTAATGCCCAAGTATTTCATTTTTTTGGAAGTGATGGTGAATGGGAGAGATTTCCTGATTTCTTCTTCTGTGGATTTGTTGCTGGAGTAAAGAAACGCTAGTGATTTGCTGGAGTTGATCTTGTAGCCAGCTACTTTGCTGAAAAGACCTAAAAGCTCTAGGAGTTTTCTGGCCAATGTTAGTGGGTCTTCTAAGTATAGAATCATGTCATCAGCGAATAGAGATAACTTAACTTCCTCTTTTCCTATATGAATACTTTGATTTCCTTGTCTTGCCTGATAGCTCTGGCAAGGGTTTCAAGGACTATGTTGAACAAGGGGAGAGTAGACAGCCTTGTCTAGTACCTGAATTCAGTGGAAATGCTTTCAGTTTTTCTCCATTGAGGACAATGTTGGCTATGGGTATGTTGTAAGTGGATCTGACATAGTTAAAGTATCTTCCCTTGATCCCTATCTTTTCCAAAGTTTTGAGCATAAAGTGGTGATGAATTTTATCAAAAGCCTTCTCTGCATCAATTGAGATGATTATATGATTTTTGTTTTTAATTCTGTTTATGTGGTGAATTGCATTTATTGATTTGTGTATGTTGAACCAGCCTTGTTTTCCTGGAATGAAGCCCACTTGATCATAATGGATTATCTTTTTAATGTGCTTTTGTATCCAATGAGCTAAAATTTTATTTAGGATTTTTGCATCAATGTTCATCAGGGAAATTGGTCTGTAGTTTTCTTTCTTTGACGTGTCTTTGTTGGGCTTTGGAATCAGTGTAATGTTTGCTTCATTAAAAGTGTTTGGGAGTGATCCCTCTCTATCAATTTCCTGGAAGAATTTGTAGAGGATCGGTGTTAGTTCTTCTGTGAAGGCTTGGTAGAATTCAGCCATATATCCATCCAGACCTGGGCTTTTCTTTTTTGGGAGAGCTTTGATTGCTGCTTCAATTTCTCTTTCTGTGATATGTTGGATGAGGTTTTCAATGTCCTCCTGTGTTAAAGAGAGGATGTCATGTGTGTCCAAGAACCTGTCCATATCCTCCAGGTTATCAAATTTGGCAGAGTATAAGTTTTCAAAATAGGTTCTGATAATCTTCTGTATCTTGGATAAGTCAACTTTCCATGCTCACGGTTAGGCAGAATCAATATAATAAAGATGGTCATTCTACCCAAAGCCCTATACAGATTCAATGCAATCCCCATCAAGATACCTATGGCATTCTTCACAGATATAGAAAAAGCAATTCTCAAGTTCAAATTTGAATAACAGGAGACCCAGACTAGCCAAAATATTACTCTATAGAAAGGAAGAAATAGGGGGTATTTCAATCCCTGACCTTAAATTATACTATAGAGCCTAGCAAAAACAGCATGGTATTGGTATCAAAACAGAACCAAAGATCAGTGGAGCAGAATACAAGTTCCTGAGGAAAACCCCCATATCCTTAACCATTTGATATTTGATAAAGGCGGCAAAAGTATAGTGTGGAAGAAAGATAGCCTGTTCAACAAGTAGTGTTGGACCAACTGGACAGCCATATGTAGACAACTGAAGCTGGATCCTTATCTTTCGCCCTGCACAAAAATTAAATCAAAATGGATCAAAGACCTGGATATTAAGCCTACAACTTTAAACTTACTAGAAAAAGAAGTAGGGTCATCACTACAGCATATAGGCGTCAGCAGCTACTTCCTTAACAAAACTCCCATGGCTCAAGCAGTAAAGTCAAGAATAAATGAATGGGATGCAATTAAACTAAAAAGTTTCTGCACAGCTAAAGATCTAGTCAAGAGCATCAAGAGAGAACCTACAGAATGGGAGAAAACCTTTGCCTGCTACACCTCGGACAGAGGGCTAATATCCAGAATATACAGGGAACTAAAGAAACTAAAGTCCAAACTCACAAATAATCCAATCAATAAATGGGCTAAAGAACTCAAAAGGAAATTCTCTCCAGTGGAAGTCCAGAAAGCCCATAAGTATATGAGAAAATGCTCTACATCATTAGCTATAAGGGAAATGCAAATCAAAACTTCCATGAGATACCACCTCACTTCTGTTAGAGTGGCAAAAATGAAGTATTCTAACAATAACAGACGCTGGAGGGGCTGTGGGAAAAGAGGAACACTGTTACACTACTGGTGGGTCTGCAAACTGGTTCAGCCACTATGGAAAGCTGTATGGAGAATCCTCAAAAAATTAGAGCTGGAACCACCTTATGACCCAGCTATCCCACTCCTGGGTATTTTCCCAAAAGAGTTAGAATCAGCATATTATAGTGATGTGGCTTCCTCAATGTTTATAGCAGTTCAATTTACTATAGCTAGATTATGGAACCAACCCAGATGCCCCTCACTTGATGAGTGGATACAAAAACTTTGGTACATTTGTACAATGGAATACTACTCAGCCATTAGAGAAGACGATATTATGGCTTTTGAAATCAAATGGATGGAGATGGAAAGAAGTATGCTAAGTGAAGTATCCAAATCTCAGAGACTAAAGGGCCAAATAGTTTCTCTCATCTGTGGAAGCTAGAATACATGGGGAAGCAGTAGGTTAGACGGGTAACCTAACAATAACTTCAAATTGTATGATTCTCAGCGTAATAGGGGGATGGCTCCCTAGGATCCTTGGAGGCGTAGGGAGGGGTATGGGGAGGTGGGAGGGTATATGAAGATCTCATAGGAGACTGGAGAGTGGGAATATGGGGGAACCATCTTAGAAGTAGATGTTATTCCTCCACGAGATACCCATTTAATGCAAGAGTTCTTCTGGGGGAAACTGCAATAGGTGAAACTCAAGGTGGTCATCCATGTTTTGGCATTACCCCTGGATAACAAAGTATATATACATTGGTTACTGATGGTTTGATAATGTTTCCCCTTCAATTGTATCTCTATCTACTTCTAATAAAAAAAAGATCTCACTTGTAAGATTGGGTTATAGGAGACCAAATTCCAGAAAAAGGAGAATGAATGAGCTCAGTGGAGACTTGAAGACAGACAGGTGTCTTTGAAGGAATGGTGGGCAGTGTGGATAAAAAAAAATGAGTGTTTTTAAAATTGAGTATATTTCACTGCTTCTAACAGAAATGGTATAATTTACATTCCCTTACTTTCATTCATAACTTTAGAACTTACAATGTATTAGAGAACTACTCTTTCAATATTGTTACTTGACAAAGTTTTGCATATGCATTTTCTCTGTAGTATTTTTAATGGTCACCTACGTTGAGTTCATTTTTTGAGCTTAGTTAATTTACATCCTATCATAGATTTTACTCTAGTTTCCACGTATATAGGTGAAATTTCACATAAGCAGGGTAAACTATAACTATGAAGCTTGGGGGAGAAGGGAGGGAGGCAGAGTAGAGAGGGAGGGATTAGGGGCATTGTCAATGCAACTGGGAACTCTCGACTCCCATGAGAAACCCAGAAAACTAAAAAATTAATACATATGTATGCTTATTTCTATCTATGACAAAGGGGATAAAGCAAAGTAGATGAGAGTGAGGCATGGTCAAAGTGGGGAGATCCTGGACTAGGATCAGCCTTAACTTTCTTTGTCAATATCCATATATACATGAATATGTTACGCTTCCCCCCCGATAATGAAAGACTGTTGAACAAATTAGAAAACAAAAGTCTCTGTCACTTTACTGAATGCTTAAGAAGTAATAGCATAGAACTCCAGATTTAGTAAGAAGACTTAAAACCCATTCCTGGCCTGCTGTGAGTTGGATTTTTAACCTCATCCTAGTTGTAATAACCCTAGATATGTGTTGGCTCTTATGTAAAATTAGTGATTTTGTGGCTTTCAACCATTTCTAAACTTTTTTGCTCAAAAAATAGAAACTTTTTTTAAAAAAGTATTTGCATTCATCTGTATTATAAAAACCATATAGAATTAGATCTATCTGTCTATAGGAGTGATGGGGCTGTGAAGCTGTGACTTCCTTATACCAGCATCATCCAGTGCCCTCTGCGGAAACGTAGATTGCTGAGGACATAGTTTGAAAACTACCAGTTATGAGGCAATTCTTTTAATGAGTGAATGTTCATGGAATATTGTTCTAAAGTTGTTATGGTTTAGATGTAAGGTGTCCCCCAAAAGCTCATGTGTAAGACAATGCAAGAAGGTTTAGAAGTGAAATGATTGGGTTATGAGAGACTTAACCTAATCAGCGTGTTGTTCCACTGATAGTGGTGGTAAATACAGGCAGGTTGGGTGTAGCTGGAGGAAGTGGGGCATTGGGGGCATATCTTTAGGGTTTATATTTTGTTCCTGGTGGATGAAGTATCCCTGCTTCCTGGTGCCATATTCCCAGCTGCTTGTCTCTATCACACACTTCTGCCATGATATTCTGCCTCACCCAGAGCCCCCAAGGAATTGGGCTATCTAACTGTGGACTGAGACCTCTGACACCATGAGCCCACAAATTACTTTTTTCTCCTTAGAATAAGTCTCGTGAGGTCTTTGGTCACAGCAAAAAAAAAAAAAAAAAAAAAAAAAAAGTGACTAAAGCTTATGTGTATTATTTTCTCACCTTTTATTTTTGAAAATGGAAAAGTATAAGTTAAATTACACATTTGCTCCCTTCTTAAAGTTTGACTTCAAGATTCCTCCACCACCTGAAACTCAATCCCCATTCAGAAAAAAAATATAAAGTTTACAGAGGAAGAAGAGTGTTTTCTGAAAAATATGTTTTATTCCAGAAGGAGCTAATAGACTTTAAAGAGAGAGAGAGAGAGAGAAGAGCAAGAAGGACAGTGGGAGGGAGAGAGAATCAATTTTATTTAGTTTTTCAAGTGGCCTTTGTTGCTCCAACACATAGTTGTATACGTAGTTCTGGGTTTGAACCGTCATACTTGGGCATGCCAGGCAAGCACCGTAACTGCCAAGTCACCACTCCAGCCCTGCTAACAGACTTTTGATTTCATATCAAACATAAAATGAAGACTAGCAATGTATTAAGCTCTTTATCTCCTCTGGTATCATTCAGTTTCTCCACAGTTGTTGCTTTAAACACTTTGATAGCCTTTGGCAGCACCATTATTTAACAGAACAGAATAGAGATTTGTGTTACCAGGACATGTTTCTCTTTTTTCCTTCCATAATCTGTGCCAGAAACTGTTAAGCCTTTCCATTGAGGGCAAGAATTCTGAACTTCCATTAATTGTAATATATGAAATCTATGTGATTTAATGTAAAAGAATTAAATGAAAGGGACTTTTAAATCTTATTTAGTATTTGTCAGATTTCACTACTGAGCTAAATCTCCCTAGGTGTCATGTTGCAAAATTAATAGTATGGGACATATGTTAAAATTTTAATTTTGAAAAGTAGAGAATGGAAAGTTCATTTCAAGGAAAAATACATAGAAGTAAAAATAGTGATTAAACTTTTATAAAGGACAGAGTTTTCTAAGAATCACAAAGTAATGCATTCAGTATAAATTATTAATGAAATTACTTATCCTTTTTATTAGTAAAATAAAACATCACACTTCTAAAACATCATTTATTAAAACATTATTTATTTAATGTACTGATATTAATTGTACTGCTTGTCATATTAATTCAAACCACATTTTACATACATGTTCTTTACTACCTTAAATTAAAATAAGTATATAGATGATTGTACTGTAAGTTATCTTTAAATTAGCTCTGATTACTATAAGATTTATTTAAAATCTAAATATTCTAAGTGATACATCATTCATGTGTTAATGTTCCCTGTTTAACTTAAACATTATATTTTACCTACTTCAGTTCCAGAAGATTTTGCAAACTGTGGATACAGAAGTAAATGAAGGTATGTTGCCAAAATTTACTTTGTCATTTGTCATTTATTTTGCTTACTTTTCCCCTCTCAAAAAGTTCCAAATTCCAAGGCATGAGAGGAAAAAAAAAGCCACATGATTCAATGTAATTCTTAAAAAATTACTCAGCCTCCTCTCCTAATCTGTCTCTTTGTTGTAGCTCCTAGCCAAACTGGATTATGTACACTCCTACAGTTCTTCTTCCTCACCTCTAGCTCTTCACATTGTATTTCTCCCCTCTTTCTAGTGCACTTTCCCCTTCTTCTCCTCCTTGTCCATCACATAACAACTGACATATAACCTCCACCAGAAAAGCTGCAACATTCATATAAACACATAAACCCAGGACAAAGTCCCTTTCCTGTGTTCCAACATTTCCCTGTTTTATAGCTGTCATGGTACCAAGCCTTTTTATGTAAATTGCCTCCTCCCCTGTAGGTATGGAGGTTTATATCATACAGTTGTTGAGGGATGAACAACATCATCTTCAAGTTGTCATTCTAGTACTTCCCATAGTACCTAACCACATACTTACTGGATAAATAATGTGAAAACTGGAAATTCGAATACTTATTCACAATGCAAATTAATTCACTGTGCAACTATAATCACATTATATTTAATCATAATTTTGTATTTTAATTATGTATTTTCCATTTTTATTAACACTGAAAATTCTTAACTTTTCTTACTGATTTGTGTTGAAATAATTATGAAAATCTTTCAGATGAGGAACACAATATTTTCTTTTTTCTCTAGCTGCTGCTGAATTAGAAACATGGATTCCTTAGACCTATACCCCCAGTATTTCCTAAGAAGTCAAGTTGAGGTCTACATTGGATATAACAGAAGATAAACAGATATCCATATTGGAAGATACACATATTTTAAATATGTATATATATGTAAATATGTATAAATAGAAATAGCATTTTTCTGAAATATTCATATTTGTTTCCCATTGAATGTGTGATATGAACATTTTATTGGTTATAATATTTTTGTATCATATCTGACTGATGAAAATGTATATAAAATTTTAAGTGTTTCTGGGCATCTCTAATTCAGAAAGAGATTTTGCAAGTAAAGATGTTTAATGCTTCAATATTTGTCTGTTTAGGTTTTCTACATCCTCATGATTGATTGAATTTGCGTAGGTCATATATGCCTAGGAATTTTAAAATTTCTTCTAGATTTTCCTGGGTTTCAAGTTCAAAATTTCAAAGTAGTTTTTAAAGATTTCTCTGGATTTCAGAAGTGTCTATATTTCTATAGTGATATTTCCTTTTTCATCTCTAGTTTTGTTGATTTGGGTTTTCTCTTAAGTTTGTTTAGATTGGTGAAGGGCTTATCAATCCTGTTATCTTTACAAACAACCAACTCCATTGATTTATTCTTTGTGTTTTCTTTTTTTACTCTCATAGTCATTAATTTTAACTCTAACCTTCCTGTCTTCTACAGATTTTTGAATTACTTTGTTCTTCATATTCTGTGGTCTTGGGGAGAAACAGACTGTTTGTGATCTTTCTACTCTTTTAATGTATGCACTCAATGCTATAAATTTTTCTCCTAGAACTGCCTTCAAACTGCCCCAGAGATTTTGTATCTCTGTATCTCTGCTCTCATTTTTTTCTGAGGATTTTCTCTCTCACCATGATTTCTTTTTTGACTCGTTGCACATAGAAAAGTACATTATCTTATCTTCAGGCCTTAAAATGGTTTCTATTTTTACCTTGTCATTGATTTATAATTTTATTGCATTTTAATCAGGTAGGATGCAAGGTATTATTTCTAATCTGTTTTGGGATTTGCTAAGACTTGCTTTTTGTCCTAAAATATGATCATTTTAGAGAACATTTCATGTGAAGCTGAGAAAAAAGTGAATATTGGCTGTCAATGGATGAAATATCCTATAGATGGCTGATATAGGTCCATTGGATTAATAATATTATTTAGTTCTGAAGAGTCTTTACTTAGTATATGTCTGAATGACATATCTATTGGTGAGAGAGGTATATTAAAACTATTTAGTATTATTGTATTGGAGTCTATTTTATTCTTTAAATTGAGAAGTTATTTTAAGTATATAAATAGACTAGGGGCAAAAATATTTACCATCATTATATCTTGTTGAATGATTTCTTTAACCAGTATTAAATGGTCCTCTTTGTCTCTTTGAATTAATTTTGGCTTGAAATCTACTTTGTCAGATATAAGATTCGTGAATCCTGCTTTCTTTCAGTCTCTGTTTGCAGGATATATCTTTTTCCAACATATGGTTAGGCCTTATTTTTTAATCCATTCTGCCAATCTGTGTCTCTCCTTTTTTTTTTCTTCCAGGGGTGAGGACCAAACTCAGGGCCTTGCAATTGTTAGGCAAGTGCTCTGCCACTGAACTAAATGCCCAACCCCAATCTGTATCTTTTGATCACAGAGTTTAGACCATTTATATTTAATGTTATTATGAAGGTGAATTTTATTTCTTGCCATTTGATTTATATCTAACACTAAATTTTCTTTTACATAGATACTCTTCAAGTGAGATTCATCTATACACCATCTCTAATACTTATTTTTCATTTGTTCTGCATAAATATTTCATTGATTATTTTGTAGTTGCCTTCTTGGTTATGAATTCTTTTAGTTTCTATTTATATTTTTGTTTCATTTTCAATTCTGAAGGAAATTTCTGATGGATGTAGCAACCCTGATTGGCATCTGCTATCTTTCAGGGATTGATGTTTATTATTCCCAGCCCTCCTGGATTTGAGAGCCTGGGTTGAAAAATCAGTAGAAATTTAAAATGATTTAACTCTGTGACCTGCTGATATTTTTCTTTTGGCCTTTAGAATTCCATCCTTGTTGTGTATATTAGGTATTTTAGTTAAAATATGTCTTGGAGGATTGTCTTTGCATTTGATTTTCATCTCATTCCTAAGGTTTAGAAAATTTTCTGATATTGTTTCATTGAAAACTTGTGCATTCCTTTCATTTGTATTCTGTACCTTCATTTTTGCCTCTGGTTCTTAGATTTAGGATCTTAATGTTGTCCCATGCATCTTGAATATTGTGGTTATAACTTACCAACATTTTTTTTGAGGTCAAATTTATTTTCAAGATTATGAACTTTTTATTTGGAACTTGAGAATCTGTCTGCCATGTAGTCAATTCTATTGGTGATACTTTCAACTGAATTTTTAGTTTGATTTATTGAGTCATTCACAGGATTTCTATTTGATGTTTTCTCATAATCCCTCAGAGAGAATGAGAGGCAATTTTTAAAATTTGTTTTTATTTCATTTTTTCCCAACACTTCTTTGTATATGTGGCTCTGGGTTCAAACCCAGGTTCTTGTGAATGCAAGACATGCACTCTCCAAACCCAGAATCTCTTATCTCTTTTATTAAAAGTTCTTTTACTTCTTGTATATTCTCTTTTAGTTCTTTCTTTATGTCTTTCTTTTAGTTCATTGGACATTTTAATTATTAACTATATATATATATATATATATATATATATATATATATATATATATTTCCATTGCTTCCACTGTAGAGCCAAAAGGGTAAGTTGTATTGTGAGCTATTTGGGGTGGCTTGTTTTATTGATTTTTCATATTGTTAATATTTCTACCTATCTTCTTGGGTGACTATCAGTTCTATTTGTTTTTGTCAGTGAGACAAATTGCCTGTGTTAAAAGAAAAGTAGGAGGACCTATTATCTTATAGTTGCAGAGGTTTCTGTATTTGGTTGGCTGGTGCCAAGCAGAAACATTGTGGCCAGAAAGCATGGCAAGGAAAAGCTACTCACCTCAAGACAGCCATGAAGTAGAAAAATAAAGGGAGAGAATGCATGAGGAACAGGTTGGGGGAAAATACATCCAGGTCATGCCCCTAGTGGATAATTCCTCCAAATAGGCTACATAAGCTACAGTTCACCACCTCTTAATAATCACATTAAATATGAATCTCTCTGTAGATGAGATCAGAGCCCTTATGATCCAAAACAATTCTCAAAATCCCTACCTGTAAACATTGCTGCCTTAGGGATAAAGCCTTCAACATGTTAATCTTCAAGGGACATTCCAGATCCAATCCATAATGTTCTACTCCTAACTACCAAAGCCTCTGTCCATATCCTAAAGCAAAAGCATTTACTCCATCTCCAAAAGTCCTGAAGTCTCTAATTCTACTCAAAAGTTCAATTCCAAAATCTCCTCTGAGACTCAAGGTATCCTTTAACTGTGAATCCCTATAATAATAATAATAATAATAATAATAATAATAATAATAATAATAATAATAAACCAACTTACATATCTCCAACATACAATCAATCAACAGGCCCAGGGCACAGGATAAACCTTACCACTTAAAAGGCAGGGATGAGGGGATAGAATGAAAATGTGAGACCAAAGTAAGAATAAATCACGGAAGGTCAAACATTAAATCCTGTATTTCCAGGTCTGGCACTCAAAGCATGTGGTGTGGTGATGTGGGCTGTGAACAGCTTGGGGAGCCCTATCCCTTATGGCCTCTCATTTGAGCTTTCTCTGTTCACCACCTACAGTTTTCCTTGGAAAGTCTTTCATGTTCCTGGATTCTCTTAACTTCTTGGGAACTCCATTCCAACTTCCGCTCCACTCTCACAGTTTTACATACCATCCTAACAAATTCTGCATGTATTTCAACACAGTCACACAATGCTTGGCTTCCTATATTTTCCTGTGAAATGTCAGTGGAAGTATCTATGACCACATAATGCTTACATTCTGCATTTCTGAAAAATGATCACCACATGGATGGTGCCAATAACTTTCACTAACACAATAGTACTGAATTGTTTTAATCAGCTTTTTGTTACTGTGATCAAAAGAACTGACAAGAAGAGTTAGAGGAGATAAAGTTCGTTTGGCTCACTCAGAGTTCTAAGTCCATAGTCAGCCAAATCCATGTGGATGGCCCTTAAGTATGAAGCAGAGCATCACAACAGAAGGGCATGAGAAAGGAATGCAGCTCAGGACATGGCAACAGGAAACAGTGTGAGCTCTGCTTTCTGGGGGTCGGGGGGATATACCACAAAGGCAAACCCCCAGTGACATACTTCCTTAGCCACACACTACCTGCCTACATTCCCCACTCAGTTAATCCATACCAGTGATTAATCCACTGATTAGATCATATCTCATAAATGAATCATTTGGCCTTTGAAGATTCTTGCATTGCCTCACACATGAATTTTGGAGAAATGCTTCAAATATAAACCACAACATTCCACCCCTGGACTCCAAAGGTTATGCTGATTTCACAATGCAAAACACATTTATTTCATTTCCAGGAGTCCACAGAATCTTAACAATTTCAGTATTGCCCAAAATATCCAAGTCTAAAATTTCATCTGAGTCTCAAGGCAAACTCATATAGAGTTTCCCTCTGTGAAGATCAAAAGCAAGAATATATAATCTCCAACTTACAATGGCACAAAGTAAATATTTCCATTCCAAAATGGAAAAATTGGAGCAGAGAAGGAATGAACATTTTTGAAATAAGACCAAAATCCACCTGGACAAATAACTTCTCTAACTCCACATCTAGCATCAGAGGTACATGGCATCATGATGTTATCTCCAAAGCTCTTAATGTATCTCCTCCCCATGGCCTTGCTGGTTGCAACCCATAGTGCCTCTACTTCATTTGTCTATGCTCAATTCCCAAAACTTTCCTTGGCTTGTTACTGGCATCTATTACTCTTGCAGATATCCACTGTAGCTTTGGATTCCTTTTCACTTCGTTACCCACCCTTCTTTCAGGGGCAGCCCACAGGGATCTGCTACACTTTGCCTGGCCTCTAAGACTTTATAATCTTAGTGGAATCCTCCATGACCCTCTAACTTCATGTTTTAGTCAGTTTGTGTGTGTGTGTGTGTGTGTGTGTGTGTGTGTGTGTTTTAAATGTTTGCTGCTATAACTAAAAGAACTGAAAAGAACACTTTTAAGAGGAAAAGTTTTTTTTGGATCTCCCAGTTTCAGAGGTCTCAAGCCATAGACAGCTGACTCCATTCCTTGGGGCTCAAGATGAGACTGAACATCATGGTGGAGGAGTGTGGCAAAAAGGAGTGGCTGAGGACATCATACAAAGATGCAGAGAGAGCAACTAATCTCATTTCACCAAATATATACTCAAAGGCAGACCTCTGATGACCCATCTCCTCTAGTCATGTCCTACCTGCCTACAGTTACTATTCATAACCCAATCATATCAACTAAACCTTCTTGCATTGTCTCACACATGAGGTTTTTGGGAATACCTGATATTAAAAACCATAGCATTCCATGCCTAGCCCCCCAAAATTCATACCTATCACACAATGCAATATACATTTATTCTGTTTCAAGAGTCCTCACAATCTCAACAATTCTAAGATTGCATAAAGATCCAAGTTCCAAGTCTCCTCTAAGACTCAATGCAAATGCTTAGCATGAGCTCCTGTAAAAATTAAAAGCAATTTACATACAATTAATAAAGGTACAATGTAAACATTTCCATTCCACAAGGGAGAAGTAGAGGTACAGAATGAAGGGATTGGACCAAAGTAACATTGAAAATCCAGCTGGGCACACAAGGCTTGTAGCTCAATGTCCAGCCTCTAGAACCCAGGGCATCCTGATGGTCACTCCTAAGGACTTGTGTAGCTCCGCCCCTACGGCTTTGCTGATTGCAGCCCACATGACCACTGCATTGGCTTCTCTGTGCTCAATTCCTACAGCTTTTCTTGGCAGACATTCCATGATACTGCAGTTTCTCTTAGGTGAGTCCATTGCAGCATCAGCTTCTTCCTCGTATCTCCATGCATTACTCTCTCAGTGGCTGCCTTCAGGGCCTGTTACTAAACATTCAGTCCTTGTCTCCAGTGCCAATCCAATAATGAGGATATGGTTTTGAGAAAAAGGATTAAGAAGTTTATTGCTTTGCTAGCAAAGGAGAAACATGGGGTACTCCTTCCCCAGAGGCTATGATTCTGTCCATCAGGGAGAATGGGAGTGGGGGGTTAAAGAGGTGATTGAAAGGTTAAGTTCCTTCCATCCTCTGTCCAGAGTTGTAATTAACTTGTTATTTTGGTAGATAGTCATTCTAAGATCTGCTGGCAGCATCCCCAAAGTCTGAATTACTTCATTCCTGTGGAGGGAGAGTGCTCAAGGACAGATAACTTTGCTTAGGATGGGGAGGAAATGTAATCCTGATTCCTGTGAGACTGAGGGTGGGAGATTAGTGAGGAAGGAGGAGAGAGGAAGAGAAAGAATCATGTCCCTTTTAATAAGCCACAGTGGCAGGGCAGCAAGGGCTACATTCAAAACCCAAAGTGAACCACTGTTACCTTTCCCCATTGTCAGTTTCTACATTCTATTTCTATGGAAAATGGGCAACAATATTTCCAAGCTGCTTCCTGTTGAGACAGGGTGAAGTTTGGAGAAGTGACCTGAAGTCCTTGATCTCTGTTAGGTGGGTCATGCATGGGCAGTTAAGGGTCGTCAGCATCAGACCAGGCCAGAGGTCCATGGTGGCAATTGATGGGTGACTGGACATACACAGGGAAGGGATCATGCTAAGATAGAGACAAGACACCAAAGCATTAATTTTTGCAAGCAATTAGCACATTTAACACGAACACAATGTTTCAGCCAGTCTCTGAAAACTGTGAAGAAATCATAATCATATCAGTGAAAAACAAATTGTTTATCTATGTAGGAGATTAGGAAGATTTGTAGGTCTATGAGATCAGACTCAAGCTGACCTAGGATAAACTTCTGAATCTGGGTGCTTTTTGTAATCCTTTATAGCTTCCCAGTTCTGCATACTTGTGGGAGGACAGACACAAGCACATATCCTGAGTTACATTAAAAGAGTAATTGCCTTTTTCTTAATGTCTATGTATGATTATGTTATGTTGTATTCTCCTGCCATGTGTTTAAGACCAAGTTTATCAAAATTGACCTTTTATTACCTACTCTTAGAGTCAGTAGAAATTCCTTAGAGATCAATCTTGGAAGCATGTGAGAAGCCACTTGGTCCATTAGCCTCCAGTTCTGCCATCTGCCATGATCGTTCAGAGTCTTGCTGACCACAGTTGGGTTGCCTTGGAAGCACCAGAGCCATTTCCCTTTCCAATGACCTTTGTCTTTGCAGATAGTGCACTGTTTGGCTTCTTCTTCTCTAGGGTCCTCAATCTCCCTCATTGGGAATTCACATGTCTTAGAGGCAGTGGTGTCCCATTGTTCTCTGTTTTCTGGCTAACCCTAAAAGATGGGACCAAAAAGTTGGTTGTTTCTCCCTGGCTTTTTTACTTCCTGGAATTTGTTCTCCACATTTTTGTTTTAAACATACAACAGGCCTATCTCCCCAGTCTTAAAGTATGAGTGACAGGTTATAAGTTACATATCTGTACTTTATAGTAGACCCATTCATTTAATTGGGGTAACAATTAGTACTGGAAATCAGCATTATATCTTATCTGCCCTTTAGGTGATGAACTTTTTAAAATTTTATTGAGGAGTTGAGTTGTTGTACAATCATACATGCATATATATTAATGATATTATTTGCCCCTGATCTTAATCCTTTTGATCTCTAATTATCTCAGATTGTTCTATGAAAAGGAGTGCATCTGTAAAACACTAACAGGCAGCCATTATAAAGTTTACAAGAAAAATAAAATATGAAATTTTAACAGTAAAAAAACATTGTATAATAGCTGTGAAACAATAAACATGATTTTTTATAATCTCAAAATTTACCACATTATGTATTATATCCACTATTCATTTTGAGATCTTTACAACAAACTTTGTTGAAACTAACTTTAAGTGAGAAGTCTATTTTGGAGCCAGTCTAACATGGAGTAGGTGAGAAGCAGAGCACTATGTCAGGTAAGATGAGCTCTTGACAAATAACACAAGACAGCATGACCTCTAAAACAATTCAACAGTAAATCTGAAACATGAATCAGGCAAAAACTAAGAGAACTTTTAACTTTCTTTTTGTGGAAAAAGTGATAAAATCTTTCCATGTTTCACAACATCAACCTTTAAACAGACCAGGATCTTCTTATTGTGTTTCAAAAATACATTTAAATCCCTATATCAGTGTAAAAAGTAGCATAAAATTCTATATATATCTTATGACAGCTTACCTTTATCCAGTTTCAGAACACTAAATGATATAAATAGAGCCCAAAATAAATTTGTTATTTTTATATAAATCTAAAGGTGATTACTACTACAGGCAACTTTAGTTTGGAGAACACTAGCTTGGTAAAGTAGTCCCCTAAGCTTTACATTTTAAAAGACTTATATACTAGAAGAATGTGAATACACCTAATATACAAAGAAGGCAGTAATGTTTAGCATCACAATTACATAGATGCTCTTACATTAACTGTGTTTAACTTTCACAGTAAAATTCAGTGTACTGTGGTGTTGTACGAGAGATGGAATAGGAACAAGTTCAGTGAAAGTTTTAACATGATGATGAATTAATTCATGGTCATGGGACAAAACTCTCAGGGATGCCTAAGATATCAGACCATAACAGGAATGCCTATGGTCTAAGTCCCATGTTAAGATAGGTTCAGGGAAGGATGCACAACATTTGGAGAAGAAAAATAATGAAGTTATACAACTTGAGAGTTCATGATCAGGTGAAGGATGCAGAACCTTAGAAGCAGAGATGCAGGACATCTGGAGTGGAAAGATAATATCATTAATATAGACTGAATATCATAAAGTACTCATTGCAAATGTTCTTTTAAGATGTATTTGTGCTAGCTAAATTGTAAACTATCACACCGAATTGTAAACTATTATAAGAAATAAAAAGCTGCACAGAGTGTCCCTGGCACTCTTGTGTTGTCTTGCCTTGAATCCTCTGGTTTCCCGCCTCAGTTCTTTAGCATTTTGTAAGAAGTTTCCTCAGCACCTCTCACAGTGTACAGTGACAATAACAGGTTCGCATGGCTTAGCAGTATTAACAAAAAATTAAAAGAATACCTTATATCTCTTATAAATTCAGGAAAGAGTGTTAATGATAAGAAATAGATTTAATCAAAGCTAACAGATACAAGATGGGTCTGTCAAGTGGAAGCGTGGCCTTTCTATGTTAGATACACAGCACTTATTGGCTATCTTGCTATATAAACATTCTAGTAAACTGACTAGTAAACTGAATAAATTTTCATTTTGCAAACTTTTCCATAGCACTTAGACAAGACTCATACTAAACAGTTCTCAGATGTATACATGTACCTAGTCACATATGTTTAGGGTGTCAAATATGTTGCAGTAATCTAAAATATCAATTGTGTATTTAACCATAACAAAGTAATCATTTAAAAGACTTTCAAACAGGTACAAACCCTAACTCCTTTAACACTTTGTTTCCATAAGTCTTTTTTTTTTCTCAAAAGAGAGAAAGTGAGGGAGAGAGAGAAAGAATTCATTTTATTTAGTTTCTTTTATGGCCTTCATTTCTCTGACACTTCATTGTATGCCAGTCCTGGGGTTCTAACCTGCATCCTTGTGCATGCAAGGCAAGCACTGCAACCGCTCAGGCACTGCTCCATCCCCTCACTAAGTCTTTTTCCCCCTCCTAAGTCTTAATAAATCTAAGACACAAAATATTATCTTGGCATATAAGAGATGATTGATGTTTTAAGGAAACCTTGTTTGTAAACACAGAATTAGTATATTAAGATTTACCTTAGCGAAAGAAAACCTCTAATAACTTTTACTGACTGCTGATTACAGGCAACTTAACCATATATAGGAACTTTTTTTTAAGATTAACTTTCCAAAAACTTTGTCACTTAGACATTCTACAACTTGTTTACATCCTTAGTTTTGTTATCTCTTTCATCTTAGACTTTAGCACAAGAAATATTTTGCCGTATGAAATACTTCCTCATCCAGAAGACTTTCCCTTCTGATTTTCCATACAAAATTATATTTCTATCTCTATAACTTTTTCTTTTATCTCTTCTAGTTTCAGATGCTTTCTTAAATCTATGCTCTGAAACAATCCTTATGAATGTTATCTGTGGTTAATTTACCCAATAAATTCTATCCCTGGAGAAAGTCAGGCAATCTGGCACATACAAAACTTGTGCATTAATATTTTTTCTCCCAGGTTCCATTCAAAGGGTCGGAACACAGGATATTTTTCAGCTTACCCTATCTCCCTTATCATTGTCACAATGCCCTCTATTTTGAGTGTGTGCCCCACTGTCAGTTGCACCCAGAGACTCCTTAGAGCCTTTTTCTTATACTAGGCACATTGATATTCAATGAAGGGGAGGCCCTTTCCATCCTTTTCTGTAGATTTCTTTGAAGATTCACACAGAGATTGCCAATAAACACAAGTTGGCTTTAGTTTCTGGAGTTTTGTTTTTCTTTTTTTTTTTTTTCTGGGTGCAGTTATTTATCCTGCCAGTATCCCTATGCATTTAATTAAATGGGGTACTGTTACAAGAAGAATTTCTCTGCCACAGTGATGAATATGCTCTGGCAAATGGGATGTCCTCTCAGATCTTTTTTTTTCTTTTTTTTAAGAAAGAGAGAGAAGGACAGTGAGAGAAAGAGAAAATCAATTTTATTGAGTTTCTCGTGTGACTTAAGTTGCTCTGGCACTTTATTGTGTATGTGGTGCTGTGGTTTGAACCTGGGTCCTCGCTCATGCCAGGCAAGTGCCAAAACTGTTAAGCCACCTCTCCAGACTGTCCTCTCAGATCTTAAAAATGAGGAGACCATTCCTGTCACCAGATCATAAACTAAGTGCTGGAACTTAATGCCACATCTGTTGTGGCCACTGGCCTCCAACCCTGGGGTTGGAAAGGCAGGAAGGAAGCCAGGTTCTATTTGTTTATGTTTCTATAGCCCAGGACGCTTTCCTGTTTTTTTTTTTTCCAGCCAAAGTTTGTTGTCCCTGACCCACAGTCAGATGATCTGCAGTTGCCTGGCCTCGTTGCAGAGGCAGTATCTCTTTGTATCCTGAACTTTGTTTCTGACTGTTCAGACTCTATCAAGCAACTGCCTAAATGCCTGTACATACAGAATCTCTTCCATAGACTTTACTTCTGACAGACCAACTCCAACTGCAAGTTTGTAAAACACACACACACACACACACACACACACACACACACAACACATGCGGACAACCAGAAAGAATCTCTAAAACCAAACCTAAAATTGAGAACTTTTAAAAGAAACCTGCCAAGATCTTTCCCAAGAGGTTACCAATAGGATCAACACAACATTGCCTGTGTCTTAAAAGGGGTAGTAACAGATACAAACAAAATTCAGACCAACAGACAAAGGGAATTCCCAAATCCAAGACCACCATCACACAACCTAGAACAGACCAGATGGAAGTAAATATCTCTTGGTTCTTGAGTCTCATTTAACCATGGTTGTTAGAAATACAATTATTAGAAATACTGAGGTACTATAAGAAATAAAACATGTGCCCAGAAGTGGGTGAACATGGTAAACCTTACTCCTCCAGAAAGTTGTGCTTTCAAAGAGAATCTGGCGAGCAAGCACACCTGGGCAGGCAGTCTGTGGGCTTATATCTCCAAATTAATGCAATGCTACCCTTTGCTCTGATTGGTGGAGCTCATGGGTACAATTTACATGATTGCCTAATATAAAATTGGGGAAAGTACAGAAAAAGGATATAGGTATAATGGGTTATCTATTAGGGAATTTAAAAATGGCTGATTTCTGTGAACATGGGTTTCCTGATTTAAGATGGCTTCCTTTTACATGTGAAACTTAAGTTCAAATGCTACATTCTGAACCTGGATCATCACAGTTCCCATTTCTCACAACTCCTACACCAATAGTGCTATGCTTGACCCCCAAAATAGGCACCGAATATTCCCATGAAGAGGAGCCACATGTGTGGAATCAAAGGCCTCGGTGTGCACATGGTAGATTTACCAGATAGCCAAGGGTGTCATGAGCATACTACATTCAGTTTCCTTTTTTCAAAGTAGACCAAAATGGAACAAAAAGAGAAGGTGGAAGTTCCCTAATGCAAAAGGAGCTGGTGGGATAGTCCCTCAGTGCCTAAACTCACAGGTATAGCTCCTTTGGTTTGATCCAAAACAAACTCACCCATCTCCTAACTCTCTAGCAGTTGGCTCTAAATGAGTTTACCCTACATGTTCAGCAGAAAAGTGGGGTTGCTTAGAGTGGTCAACCTTCCCAAGAAAGCCAGAGTGGGGGCTACATTTGAGACACATGTGGGGTGCCGTATTTATTGCCCAAACCTCATTTATTGTCACTGTTAGAAAGATAATACATTTTTAAACTCTTTATCAGATATCCCATTACACCCCTATCTCTTTTCTGTACCCACCCCAATTTTATATTTGGCCAATCATGCACATTTCAACGCAGAGCTCCTCCAATCAGGGTGAAGGATTGGATTGCATCAGGTTGCAGATGTAAGCAGGTGACTGCCTGCTCAAGTGTGCTCATCAGATCTCATCTGTGAGTGCACCCTTCTGAAGAAGTAAAGTCTGTCTTGCTCACCCACTTCTGGGTACATGTTTGATTTTCTTATGGCATCTCACAATTTTTAATAATTTTATTTCTGACAATTCAGCACCAAATACTGGGCCCTACATGTCCTCTGTGGAGCTCACAGGATCACCCCCTCCTTAGAGGAGATATGTTCCACTGCCTTGTTGTGGTGGCCTCATGGTGGGGGAGGAAATTGTGAGCTCTTAGACAGACAAAGGACCCAAGATCTCAGGTGGATCAGAAGTGCATCATCAATGCAGGGAAAAGGCCCTAGCAAGTATTGAGGGGTCCAAGAAACTGCACCTATATGCCAATGGTGGGAAATTCCTAGTTGGGAATGAAGAAGTAAAATGGAAAGAGGACTTTTAAATTTTTTTAAATTTCTTCATTTTTATGCTCATCGTTTTTTGGTGAAATGTACCTTTGACCACATGTTTTTTTTTCAATTAGTGTTGTGCTTCTTTTTTTTTTTCTGAAACTATAAAAGTTCTGTTTGGTCTCAGCCCTTCCTGAGGTCAGTTATTTAAAGCACTAAAAATATTTGTTACTTGTGAGTTTTATATATGTATATACACCTATACTGTATGATTGTGTACATGTGTGTTATTCCTTAGACAGCCCTCTGGGCTACATGTCAAAATTTTGAGAAGATAGTCCTAGTAAAAAAGAAAAAAAAACTCAGCAGTTTTAAAACCAAGATGCTGTAGAACCTAAAAGACTGTTTTCTTTTGTAGTCTGAAATTCTGCTAAGTTCCTACCTCATGCTACCAGAAAGGATCGGTCTGCATTCTGCCTTTGAGCAATACAAATACTGGCCTAAATTTTTGGGATTAAATCTGTAAAATGGGTGGCAGATCCAGGAACATTGGGGAAATGCCCTAATTCCTGCTGCTTCCCTCGTCTCTCCAGTTGGGAATGAGAAAGTAAAATGGAAAGAGGCCTTTTCATTTTTTTTAATTTCTTCATTTTTAAGCTCATGATTTTTATGGTGAAATTTACCTTTGACCACATTTTTTTTTCAATCAGTGCTGGGCTTTGTTTTCTCTAACTAACTATAAAATTTCTATTTGGTCTCTGCTCTTCCTTAGGTCTGTTATTCAAAGATCTAAAATCTTTGTTTCCTGCAAGTTTTTATGTATGTATACATACCTATACTGTATGTTTGTGTACATATTTATTATGTTTGTTTTATGTTAATATAATAGGAAATTGGCTTATAAATGAACACTTAAATTTAAAAACAAGGAAAATGTATCCAAATGATGTTTAATTTACATGGCTTGACTTGAACAAAGGTTCAATTTAAACTGGATAAACAGATAAGAGTAAAGATGTATTTAAGGTTACTAGCCCACATGTTTTTCTAGGTGTTCAAATAATAGAATGATAATTTCTATGAATGCTTAAAGTCTAATATTCATTGTTTCCAGGATTTTTTCTTCAGCAGGAGTGAAATGGTTTATGTTGCTTGACTACACTTGTCTGATATATTGGTTTTACAAAGTTAACTGTTAAAAATGAATGAATTAAATTTCTTCCTCCATATGAGAATGCAACAAGAAGCCCTCACCAGTCTCTGATTCTGCTGGTGCCTTTATTTCCAAGGACTCCCCAGACTTCAAAAGTATTAGAAATAAATGTCTGTTCTTTGTCAACTACCCAAATGAAGGCATTTTGTTATAGCATTAGGAATGTACTGTGACAAGCATCATCTATAATGGAGACAGAAATGGAAAATGAGTTCTGAGTCAAGTTGACTCCTGGGCAGGATTGAATGAGTCTCATGCTCTCATCAGGAAACTGGAGGTGAGATGGAGTTCAGAAGCATGACAGAATGAACAAGGATAGAACAACCATCATGGAGTCTGACCTGCAGAGTATTAAGGAGAGGGTCCCCATAAATTGGCATTACATGGTTCCAGTATATGGATATACAATGACCCCACTCCTTATAAAGAAGCAAAAGTCATCAAGAATGGCTGAGGGCAGCAATCCAGTTACAATACCCACCTCAAGGCCAATTTCTAGAACTCAAACAAATCTCTAATTCAGATTTTACAACATCAAAAAGAGAACTCAAAGGAGGATCTTAGTAATAACAAGAAAATGGTACAATATAATTCTGGGTCAGCCCCTTCTGTTGCTGCCTGGATTTGTAGATGAAGTTTTATTGGAACACACCCATGCCCATTTATTTAAGCTTTTTATGTGGGTCATATTTATTTATTTTTCCTTTTCCTTTTCTTTATTTTATTAAGGAATTCAGTTTTTGTACAATCATAAACATATAAAGTAATAATATGTTATGCATTTGACCCTAATTCAGTGTCACCTCCACATAACTCACAACCCAGTGTCTTGATTCTTCTATCTTTCTGCATTATAATGGTTGTGAATGTCATTATCATTATATATGCTATATTACATATTATACATATGTGATATATATGTGAATTTTCCAATCATGATTGCATGAGTATCATTTAAGTATTATTTGTCTTTGGCTTCTTGGGTGGGGGAATAAAGAACATTTTACATTGCTGATTGTCTCCCTAGACCCCTTCTTATCTTCCCTCCCTCCCTCCAATGCCTTTCTCCTCTTCCCCTCCCTTACATAATAGTTCCCCTGGATTATGTGTTTCTACACCTCTGTTGGATCTAGTACAAGAGCTTGACTACCTTTCACCCATTCCTGGGTTATGCTCTAGACTCCACAAATGAGGGAAAACATTTGACCCTTCAATTAGGTTTGGCTTGTATGGTTTCTTTCATTGCCATCAATTTACTTTCAAAGGCTAAAATCTCATTGTTTCTAATAGCTGAGTGGAATATATGTGTGTATATATATATTTTTTTCCATCATGGCTTTTGGATCCATTCATCCAGCGAGGGGCATCTGGGTTGATCCCACAATTTACTTAGTGCAAATTGAGCTGCTATCAACTTTGCTTTTGCTGTGTCATGTAATATGTTAATTCTAACTCCACTAGGAAAATACCCATAAGAGGGATAGCTGAGTTGTAAGGTGGGTCCATCCCTAGTTTTTTGAGGAGTCTCCACAGTGCATTCCATAATGGCTATACCAGTCTACAGGCTCAGTAATAGTGTGCTAGTGTTCCTATCTCCCCACAACACCTCCAGCATTTGTTACTGTTTATATTCTTCATCTTTGTCAATCTGACTGGAATGAGGTAAAATCTTATATATTTTTGATTTGTATTTCTCTGATTACTAGTGATTTAGGACACTTTCTCATGTACTCATTATCTTGCTCCATTTCCTCTATTTGGAAGTTTTTCTTTAGCTCTCAGACTGTTTATTGTTTGGATTAATTGTGTTTTGGTATTAACTTTTTTGATACTTTGTAAATTATGGATATTAGTCTCCTGTTAGAAGAAACAAAAGCCATGACTATGACCCATTCTTTAGGTTCTCTGTTGACATATTTGACCAGTTCCTTGGCTGAGCAGAAGCTTTTTAATTTAATGTTATCCCAATCACTCATTTTTGACTATAATTCTTTTGCTTATGGAGTCTTATTGAGAAAGTCGTTGCCTATTCCCATATGCTATAGTGTTGCTCTTAATTTTTCTCCTAGCAGTTGCATAGTAGCTGGTTTAATTCTTAGATTCTTGATCCATTTTTATTTGATTTTGTGCAAGGTGAGAGTTAAGGATCTAATTGCAACTTCCTGCAATTTGTCCAGTACCATTGTTGAATAGGTTGTCATTCCTCCATGTTATATTTTGATCCACTCTGTCAAATATCAGGTGTTTAAAGATTTGTGTGTTTGTCTCAGAGACTTCAATTCTATTCCATTGGTATCAATATCTAAATCACACAAACCAGTGACTCTAGTGAAGGAATTTCACAACCACAGTCCCCACTCTGAGGCAGGTTCCTGAGCATCCTTCCCACAACAAGCAGGACCCTGCTGAACTCAGAGTCCTGGACTGGGTGATTTGGTGGGAGTGTTGGGGCCGCACCTGTGTAGTTAATGAGGAGTCCATGGAAGAGGAGGGGTTGAGGCCATGGTAGTGGTACACCTTCCTGAGGGCCAATTTGGGGTGGTTTCCTCCCAGGATTCTATTATTCTCTTGCTGGAGAAAGCTGCCCATTATGCAAATCAGCCCGAGTTCAGAGCTAGTGTTCATGGAGTTTATGGTTTCCAGAGCTTTATATAGCTCCAGGTACACAGTAATGGGAGGGGCAGCCCTGAAAATAGCCTCAGCCCCTGGGATACTCCTTCACACTTTTGTCCCATCATCTGGGAAACATCTCTCCACCAGACTGTGTCGTTATAGAGAACTCTCTCCTCAGGAGGGTCTGGAGGTTATTCTGCTAAGCAACATGTGAGTGGGAAGACACTTCATTAACTAAGGGCTCTTTGGTCCAGTACAGATGGCAGGAGGCTCCTCTGATTTCTCAATGTTAATAAGATGACAGTATTTTGAAATGACATTCTTGTGAATGTACATAACCATCAGAAGCAGGTGGGTATATTTGTAGGGAACATTTTGAGTGATTGTGCTGATGTCTGACCAACAGAGAGCAGTGAAAAGGGTTCAGCATCCTTGGATCTAGTGGATGGAAGCCAACGTGGATCCAGTTAAGTTTAACCATTAGAAGTAATGAAGGAACTATGAAAGCAGTTCCTACATACCAATTATACTTCTATACCTGAGCCAGTTTTCTCATGAAAGAAGAATTACTAAAGAAGATGTTTCAAAGAATATTAACAACACAAGAAGACTCTGCTAAAGTCAGGGTCAGCAAACAATGGCTCCTGGCTGTGTTTGTGAAATTTTGTGTACATTCATGACCACTCCTTCAAGCTTCTTATTGGTGCTGTCAGCCTTCAAGGGCAGGGTTGAGTGTTTGAAATATAGAGTGAATGACTGTATAGCACTAAATCATTTCCTAACTGGATCTTTATGAAGTTGATAAATTCTGAGCATTCCCCATCAAAATACTCAGTGCTTCTGAAGAAAAGTAAATGAAAATATTGCAAGGTGGGTTAGGAAGTGGCATAACCAGTGCCACCTGTAAAAACCTTTAAGACCTGAGGTTGAAGTTGGTTGTAACATCCATTTACTTTCTTGGTCTTCCCCCATAACTGTTGAGTGAGTCATAGGAGGTAAAAGCAGATTTCTGTGTATCCAAACAGAAAGCCATCTCAGTGGCCTTTTCATTGGCTAGAGCAGAATAACACATATTCAGGTGCATGGCATACACCATTCATTGGTGCAGGAGTTGAGTTATTCTCTGTTCCTCACAGGGAAAATCAGAAACTCTGTGCATTCATGTGGATTGGACAAAATATAGGTCCACATTTTACTTCCTGAGCAATACTAATTTTTTCCCAGTCATAACAAAGTTCATAGGAGTCATCTGAAAATCCAGATCTTCCTAGGGTTGTATGTCATGGCAACTGTATCACATGTGCATGAAGTGGCAGTATATTGAAAGGTTGAGAGAGACATGTATATTCCAGAAAGTATGAAAGAAATCATAAGAATTTTTCCCACTAAATTCTCTCAAATATTTAGGCTTTAATTGTTCAAATCTTTTTCAGCCACCTCCCACAAAATTACAAACAAGTTATTTTATTTTGCACAATATACCCAGAAGAACAGAATCACAAAACTTATAGGGCCACCCTGATTTCAGAAAATAACACACTTCAGATTTGGGGCTATTGCTCCAATTTACATATAAGCAACAGTGAAAGTTGCCAAATGAGTGTGTATTCCAGTGTAAGGAACACTGCAGCATGTGGTGCAGTGGTTCCTGTGGCCCTGCTATGTAGACAATCTAGCCTGTAAAACAATAGAGAAATTGGTGATAGGAGAAAAAATATCATGTTTAGATCAAGACCCTCTAGGATAATCCCAAAGTAGACCATGGGGAGTTGGGAACTGACTTTTACTCCTGCAGTAGAGAATTAATTACCCACTATTTGAAATATAGCTCATGATGTGAATCCATGTCCTGGTAGGTACAGAACAGCATCAGGCACACTTGAACATGCAGCCAGAACTATAAGATCTACAGTCATAGGGCCAGGCAAGCTCATCAGTGACCATTGCACAATGGATATTTTGCATCTGGCCTGGACAAGAGCAGGACTCAGTCTCAGTGCTTTGTATGGGCAGGTGGTCTATGCCCCATGTATCCAATGTACCAGTACCCAAGATTCACACTTGTGTCCTATAAGTGGAGATGAGTCTTTGGGCACAAGGAGACTCTAAATTTTCTGCTACCTAAGAGCTCTAGTTCAGTATTAACTAATAATAATACAATTAAAGTTTGTTATGTATTCAATGTCTACTGACATTGTTTCCATAATCTAGCAATAGTAAATTGAGCTGCTATGAACATAGATATTGCTGTGTCACTATAATGTGCTGATTCTAAATCCCCTGGAAAATACCCAGGAGTGGAATTGCTGGATCGTATGGTGGGCTCATCCCTAGTTTTTTGAGGATTCTCCACACTGCTTTCCAGAGGGGCTGTACCAGTCTGCAGCTCCACCAAAAACAACCCAGATGTCCCTCACTGGATGAATGGATCCAAAAACTGTGGTACATATACACCATGGAATTTTGCACAGCAATTAGAAACAATGATATTGCAGCCTTTGAAGGTAAATGGATGGCTATGGAAGAAATTATGCTGAGCAAAATCAGCTTAACCCAGAGAACTAATGGTCAATTGTCTCCACTCATCTGTGGAGGTTGGGACTAGACCCTGCTCAGTGAGAAAGTTGGTCTATTATCATGTATTAAATCCATATAAGGTGCAATGTTATACAACATAATACTTTTTTAGAGATATTGTGGGAAGGGGAAGGGAGAGATAAGGGTGGGTAATTGGGGGGGCACTCCTGGGGGTAATTCTAATATCCAGAATTTATACACATTTTATATTATTTTGTTAAAAACTTGTATGGTTGTTCAATAATAAATTTCTCAATAAAAAGAAAGAAAATATGTATAAAAGAGAAAGTTAACATTCATACTTAATCTGTTCCATTTATCTTCAAATAAAGTTTTGATGCTTTAAAAAAAGTAAAAAGGCAGGAATAGTTTTTAATAATATGTTATATAACCCAGTTTATCAAAATAGGATCATTTCCACAAGGAACTGATGAAAACTAATAATGCATTTTACATTCTTTTAATCATAGTATTTCTTTCAAATATTATATCATTATATCTATCTGGACACTAAAATATTCTCAGCAATATTTGATCTACTTTTATGTTCTTATTTACATTTAATAAAGTAGATTTACAAAACCAACTTGACTACGCCATGCCTGATAATTTTCTAACCATTGAATTGTTTATAAAAATAACATGTATCCTTTGATATTTGCAGCCACATAGGAAAAACTGGTTTAGATTTCCTAGAATTGATTTGACTTTCAGGGAAAAGAATGTCAGTTTCAAAACATTGTGTTTGGGGGTTTGAGCAGTGACTTGGCTCTTATGGCACTAGCCCGGCTTGTGCGAGTACCTGAGTTCAAACCCCAGCAGCATATACACAATGAAGTGTCTGAGGAATGAAGGTCACATGAAAAACCAAATAAAAGTTGCTTCTCTCTGTCTCTCTCTCTCTCTCTCTCTCTTTCTCTCTTTCTTTTTATCTCTTTCACTGTCCCCTCTTTCTTTTTTTAAAAAAAGAAATTACTATGTTTGAGCAACTGTCTTATAAAAGTCCATAACTGAAAGAATATACTAATTGAAGAAATCTAAATAATATGATTTGGGGGTATGAGAATGAAAGCACCTTGGTTGGTTCCTAGCTTAGCTATTGTGAATTGTGCATTAATGTGGCTGCATCACTGTAGTGTACTGATGTTTTGGTCCTTTGGATATATACTGAGGAGTGGGCTAGCTAGGTCAAATGGTGGGTCCAGTCCTAGTTTTTCGAGGAATCTATGTACTGCTTTCCAGAGTGGTTATAACAGTTTGCAGTCTCACCAATAATGTATATGTGTACACCTTTCCCCACATCCTTACCAATATTTATTATTGTTTGTAATATTGATAATTGCCATTCTAACTGGAGAGAGGTGAAATCTCAGTGTAATTTTAATTTGCATTTGTCTAATTTCTAGAGATGTTGAACATTTTTCATATGTTTGTTGACCATTTGTATTTCTTCATTTGAGAATTGTCTGTTTAGTTCTTTTGCCCAATTTTTGATTGGGTGATTTTTTTGGTGTTAATTTTTTTAGTTCTTTTGCATATCCTGGGTATTAATACCTTTTTAATACCTTTTCTTAAGCCTCTCTCAAAAAAACAAACGTAAAATGTTTTCTCTTATATGGAGAAACTAACCTAAAACAAGGGAAAGAACAGAGGAAAGGGCAAAGGGGAAGGAAGTGGAGGAAGAAGAAATGAAATCATGGAGTTTGTGAAAGGTTTCAGACTT
Organism: Aplodontia rufa; assembly: GCA_004027875.1. Taxonomy (NCBI): domain Eukaryota; kingdom Metazoa; phylum Chordata; class Mammalia; order Rodentia; family Aplodontiidae; genus Aplodontia; species Aplodontia rufa. The sequence continues at coordinate 31,170 of PVKS010009930.1, forward strand.
AACGGTCTCATGTTCATATAGGAATATATCATAGTGAATCTCATCAACATGTACATCAATGAGTCATAAATTTATAAAAATTATTAGTAAACAACAGAAAGACTAGTAGAGCAGAGGGAAGAGAACGGGGGTGGGGTAATACTGGTGACTAAATTAAAATAAGTTATACAGCATGTTTTTACAAAAATGTCAAGTACAGATCTGGGAACAAAGTGAGGGGAAGGGGAAACACAAGGAACTGCCTTAAAACAAGGTACACTCCAAGCTTTTATAAATATGGCAATGTACATCCTATTGTCAGGTATGTAAAAAAATGGGGTGGGTGGAAAGGTGGGGAAGGGGAAAAACTGGAGTTTGAATTAGTACAAGTCAAACTCCATGCTTTTATAATTATTATTGTATAATCTTATATCATGTATACCTTTAAAAAGAACCAATAAAAAATGATGAAAAAAAGAAAACACTTCTTCTCAAACTTACTGTGTAGGTCATGAAAGTAATTTGATAGCATGTCATGCTCACCAAAGAGTGACCTGCAAAGGAAATGATTTTAGTGGTCAGGTGATTCTTGCCTCATTCTGTGGCTGTCTATTGGCTTTCTTATCTAGACACATATATTTTTGCCCAAGGAGCTCATGAACAAAGTGTCCATGGTGGCACGGATGGAGATTATTCATGGGGTCATGAATATTGGTTTCCACTCTCTAAGGTGACCTATCTACAGCTTCTGTTCCATGTGGCAAGCACAAAATCAACCTGGAGTTCTGAATAAGAGGTTATTCCCTGTGGGAAGCTGCCAGGTATGTAAGGGCTGATTGATGACATTTGACCTTTCACTGTGGTAGAGTTTATAGTGAAATTGGCATTTGCTCTAGAAAGGGCTTATTTTCCTTGCCTGAAATGGTTCTTGCAAAACTTCTATCCACGGACTTAGAAAACACCTTAACCACCATTGTAATATTCAAATTGGGGTTTCTGAGCACAATACTCATTTCACGGCCAATATGGGGTAGCAATGGTCCTTATTTCTGTTGTTATTGCTCTTACAATTGTCCCCTACATCCTAACTCACCAGTATTGACATAAAGGTTGAGTGGCCTTAGAGGACTCAATGACAAAGCCAGTTGGGAGGCTACGCTCATGTCTGCAATATGATGCTATTTGTTCCTTTGCCAGAATTCCTGGAACAGAAATCCAGGCATGAAAATGGGAGTAACTCCTCTTACTATCCCTGGTGCTCCACTAGCATTCTGTTTGCCTTCTATCTTGGTAACCCCATACTATGCTGCTCTAGTGCAGAGGTCCCAGGTCCAAAAGGAGGATGTCTCAAGGAGACACAAGAATGACTGCATTAACCTGGGTCCAAGTCTCCTTTCATATATTCATGACAGAGAATCATCAGACTAAGTTAAGGCTATTGGATCATGACTGGTCCTGATAATCAGATTTCATTATGCTGCTAATGTAGATGTGAAGTAAGGAGGCACATGTATGGAATGCAAAAGAACCTCTAGTACTTCCTTAGGATGTGGTAAAGGTCAGAATACACAAAACTCAATTCAGCAGAAGATTTAGGCCATTCCACCTGACACTACTAACTAGGGATTAACAAACACTAGCCAAGGTCTTTTTTGATGGTAAAGGGAATATGAAATAAGGAGTGAAGAAAGTAACAATTATGAGACCATGAATTAATTTATATGGGAAATATTTTTCTTATTTTTGTGAAAGTATTTTAATATTTTTTCCTTTCCATGTCTGATCCAAGTGTCATTTAACATAAGGTATGCTAAAAATAGGCAACTTCACCTCAATATTTTAGTTACATCATACCAGAGATGGAGAAATATGAACATATTTAAGGATGAAAAGTGTCTTTTATCCCTTTGTGGCAAAAAAGGTTAGTATGGATAATTTTATCACATTAGGTATAACATGGTTATCATAATTACCTTTATTTGGAATCTGTGTGATCATGGAGATGGTAATGAGTTTCTGGTTGATACAGGTAGACTATGGTTGCTTTTTTTAAATCCAAGTTTGATAGGCTCAAAAATGATCATTTCTGGTTGGGGTAGTGGGAAGAATGATTTTTCTTTTGCATGAAGTATGAAGGTCAGAAGTGAAACCCTTCAATCCTATAACTCATATGTGTAGGTGTGTACATATTGGGTCACTGTGTAGACAAGAGTGCTCTGGTCATTCATGTGTTCCTAGATTCACCTCCAGCATGGGTCTGAAACTCCAAATCTTTCAGAACCTGGAATACCCAGGATGCCAACCTCTGCTTTCATTTTACAAAAATGCAAGGAACAATTGATTCTAGGTAAGGCATTTGGATATTTATAATGGGAATTTAGCAGAAGACACAGGAGCTTTCTGAGTACAGAATGATCTCCTTGGTGCCTGTTTTAGGCAGCTTTTTTTCTGTGAGGAAAAGACTAAAATAAAGAACAATTTAGGAGAGGAAAGTTTTATTTTGATTCATATAATCAGAGTCCTCAGTCCATAGATGGCCATCTTCATTGCTCTGGGCCTAAGGTGAGGCAGAACATCAGGCAAAAAAACATGGAGGACAAAAGTAGATCAGCTCATGGCAATCAGGAAACACAGAGAGCTCTGCTCACCAGAGACAAAATACATGCACCCAGTGATGACCTCCTGCATCCATAACCTACCTGGGTAAAATTATCACCCATATCAGAGAATTAAGACATTGCTTGGTTACATCTTATAACTTAATCATTTTGCTTGGAACATTCTTTAATTGTCTCACACATGAGCTTATATGGGACACAACATATCCAAACCATAACAGTCCCTGAATGCCCATGTTGGGAACACCTACTCTTCATTGATAGGGTGTCCTGGAGGCAGATTCTGAGATTGAGAATGATGCTGAGGCTGTCTTGAAAATAGAGAGGGAGGTAGCAGGCCTGGGGAAAACAGTACCCCCCATGAAGTGGTAGTTGAGGACTCAGCATCCCAACATGTTGCTCTGGAGCTGGAGGCCCTTCAGAACATTCTAAATAGGGATGGGGCTCTGAATTCATGGTCTCAGGCAGTCATTAAGCTCTACTAATGTGAGAAGTATGTGAACCTGAGGAATCAGTTTTCTGCAGCAAACAGCACTTTCCAGTGAGGCACCTCTGTGAGCTGTGAGAAATTTGAGATTCTGTGGATGGATAGGTCAGCTCTGAAGAGGAGATCAAGGCCAATTGTTCTTTGGACAAATCCTGGTCTTCTCTGCTTAGTATCCCTGGCTGCCATGGGCTCCTGACGATTCAGGATCTGAGAAGAACTGAGCAAATTCAAGGGGCTAGAAAGCTGGAAAAGTGAGGTCATGGAGTTAGCTGATCGTTATGATATTAAAATCCGGGGATTATGACCATGGAGTGATGTCTCCACATGTCTGTATTTCCACTCATTTTTCCTTTCCTTTCTCACTCCCTGGCATAGAAAACACCAGGCAAGCTGTCTTGATAGTCATAATACCATCCTTGATCTACCATGTGTTGAGCCTGGCTGGAGGCCTAGGAAGAAAGGGTGACCTAGGGGACTCAGATCTGGGTTAACTGAGCCAGACATGATTATAGCTTTTTCTCCAGTCCTAGATCTGGAGGAGAAGAATGACACAATCAATCAAATGGTTTTTGTCTTACTTCCTTAGCTGCCTGTGTCACTGTGGCATAAGTACCATCATTATCCTATGAGAAACAGTAGTAGACAATCTCATCCTCAGGCTGAACTCTGTTGATGGTCAAGGTGGCCATTGTCCCTGAGCTGGACCCAAATAATCTCTCAGGGATCCCTGAAGATCTGTCAGTATCTTTGTGTATTAGCTGTACTGGAGTCTGTACTGGGTTTTGCAAGAACCCGTTTGCATATTTTTTGGCAGTGCCTTTCCAGAGCAGGTGATTGTGGCTGTCTGTCCCAGAGCTACAGAAACTGAGTATGCCTGAATCAGTTCATAGGAAGCAACAGGGCCTGTAAGAAAAGAGAGGAGAGGGCTCATGAGTATGAAAGATTCATCCTCTGGAACCAATTGTAGTCTGTGTCCCAGTTGATCTTAGAATTTGGGGCAGGCCCTGATCATGGCCCTGTGGTATTCCCATAGGCAGCATCTGGGTCAGAGCTTGCATGTGAAGAGAGATAGGAGGGAGAGCAAGAGAGGTGTCCAGGTCATGGTGGAGACACACCAGAACTCTTTGTCCTAACATGCATGGCACAATTGGGCTTCCCTAGTCCTCTCTTATCCCTTTAAAGATTGTAGGGGAAGTGCATGTTTGGTCATCATGCAAATTATGCATCCCCTGGGACCATTAAATATGGAAAGCCACTCAAATCAGCCTTGGCACAGAATAAGAGACTAGAAGGCAGATGTTGAGCATTCAACTTTCTCCATGCTGATTTGGACCAAAAATCATCCTTGACTTCCATGACCTGTGATCACAGTCATATTCCAGGAATTGACCCCTTGCTCACTGTTTCAATTCTCCTGGGCTCTTTTGTATTTGGGTTCAGATCAGGAGCACTGTTGAACTCCTAAGAGCTTGGCCATGACCTGAGCTGCATGCAGCTGAGAGACCATTGATGACACCTGACTCATCAGAAATGAACCATGGACCCTCACCTTTCTCATCCAGGTGCACTTTGCTTTCATCTTTGGCATTTTATTTAAAGTTTCTCAGGTTGTTGGGATGCCTGTTAATTATTTCACACATAATACCTTGTTCATTCAACAATCCACCTTCTTTTATGGGTTTACCACTATTTGTAGCCTCAAACCATTAGGTTTGACATCCTTCATTCCAAAATACACAAGTAATAGAAAAAGTAACTTTTATTTTTCTTAATCATCCATGTTTTATGTGATCTATTTAAAAGTGCCAAAATCCAGACTTGATGGATAAAACAACTTTAGGTTCCCTGTTCATTGTGAAGGTCATCAGCACCACAGTTTTGTATAGGGCTGAGCTTTGGACAGTAAGTTGTCAAGGGTCCCTTGAGCAAGGAGGATCCTATCACTGAAATAAGGTGAATTCCAGATTCAGGGCTGTGACCTAAGGTAGGGGAGAATCAATGTCATTTGAAAGTCTCCTCAAGAAGCCTGTGCATACTTCATACAGGGACAAAGGACCATGTGACCCCTTCCACCATCTGAGAGTGTACCTGAGGATAGGAGATGCAGCCTGGAGAAAGATCTGTTTGGAGGTAGAGGGAAAAGCCAGGGAGGAGTTTGCAGACATCTTTCCAAGTGTCTAGGATGAGCAGGTAATCCCTGGGAAAACTTCTGTACAGCAATAAATGGTGCCCTGTGATTAGCAGGAGGCCCACGCTGTCATGCTGGGAAAAGGATGCAGAGCCCAGGAACCCCATCTTCTCATATTATATTCCTTTCTAGGGTACCTGGACCTCAGCTTCGTATCCCCAGTGAGGTTCATTCCAGCAAAGACTGCTCAGGCTGACACATGAGACCAGGCTTCTTCAGTGCATTTCTTAGGTGAGATCCTCATTGTGCATGGGCTCTTGTCAGTTTCTTGGCGTGTGATCTTGTGTTAGTTGACACTCAGGATGTGGTCACTCCATCCCTGGGAATATTTTGAACACTTCTGATATCCAGTTTGGGGATTGAAATTGAACACTTTTTGGCTCCCAGGCCCGATCTCATTCTTGGACTTCGCCTGCATAGCCTATTTGTCTCCTGGCTGCTTCTGGATGCAGCTTTTCTGCCCCCAACTGGTTGGGGATCCATAAAGCAGCAGCCTCTCTCCTGGTGGCCCCAAAGCCACTGTCACAAGAAAGCCTGTTGTCAGGGTGTCTAGCCCCACTCTGTGCCAGTTATGCCTACTCTACCCTGCCCTGTGCCTCTCAGATGGTGGCATTTGCAGCGCATGGGTAATCATGGCAGATCCAATTCCTGTTACAAGGTACTTTCTTTTTGTTAGAAGAGAACCACACCAATTGTCTTTCTCCAAAAATACAATAGTTTGGGGATACAGATTTTTTTTTCCTTTTAGTTTTTTATTTGCTTGATATAGTATTATAAATTTAAGGGAATCATTGTTACATATTCATATATATATATACATTGACAAAGTAAGTTAAGGCTGATCCTAGTTCAGGGTCCCCACTTTTAACCACACCCTGCTCCCAAGTCTCCTCTACTTTTCTGTTACCCCATGTTATAGATAGAACTAAGCCTATACATGTGTATTAATTTCTGAATTTTCTTATCCTCTTCACCCACCTATGTGTAGTTGGAGATAGTGTTTTAAACCCTATGGGGATCCAGGCTTCTTATGTATTGAGGAACCAAGACTGATGTGTTTCAGATTACTGATATTGAAAGACTTCTGTCAATGTGCTGTTAGTTTACTACCTGTAACTTATCCATTTGTGTTCCTTACTCCTCCACTATTGGCTTCCATTGTAATTATTGATTTTTTCCCCTGCATACCATTTTGCTTACCTCTTCATTATCCTTTGCCTATGCCTACACTTTACACTCATTTCATGGTGGTTACTGTGTGCATAACACTTGATATATTGCATCAATACCATTGTAGTTTTAATTGGTATCACATCAGTTTCATTAGCATATGTTACCTCTTCTCCTACCCTCATCTATTTCCTGTCCTTGTTTATGTGATCATCACAATTGTGATGTGTGTACATTTTGGGCCCATTTGCATTACTGATTCAAACTAGGAATTTTTTTCTTTTGTTTTTAAATTCATGTAGTAAAATGCTAGAAAATTTCAACACTGCTCAATTATTAGGTTTTATGTTCACCTATGTAGTTACCTTTACCAGAGATCTTTAATTTTTCAGGTCCTCAAGTTACTGTCTACTGTCTTTCTTTAGTCTTAGACTTCCCCTTAGCATTTCATCTTGGGTAGAACTGATGGAAAAACTAATGTTCTCTGTGACTATCACATTTATGTTACTCAGCTTTTCATCACTGTGATCAGAATATCTGATAAGAACAATTTAGAGGAGGAAAGATTGATTTTGGCCCATGGTTTTACAGATCTCCATCATCTGATGATTCCATTGCTGAAATGTCATGGTAGAAGGGCATGGTGGCATATGGAGAAGAGTGAAACTAGACTTTATCTATCATCTTGCACAAAAAACAACTCAAAATTAATCAAACCCCTAGAATTAGACCAGAAAGTATGCAACTCCTAGAAGAAAACTAAGGGTCAGCACTCCAGTGTTTAGGCACAGGCAATGACTTTTTCAATAGGATCCCTAAAGCTCAGGAAATAATGCCAAGAGTTAATAAATGGGATGGCATCAGATAAGAAGTTTCTTCACAGCAAAGGAAACAATTAGGAATGTGGAACTGGAACCTACAGAATTGGATAAAATCTTTGCTAGTTACTTTATGACTACAAGCACAACTAATGTACTCTGTGATCTTTTGTCCTATGGAGCTCAGGCCCAAGAAGCAAAGTTCAGGACCCTGTCATTCACCTCTGCCTTCTAGCCTACATAGTATCTGTTGAGAAGTTGGTTATTAATCTTACTGAGAATCACTTGAGTGTGAGGAGTTTCTCCTCTCTATCTGCTTTCATTATTTTGCTTTCATAGTTGACTTCTGATAGTTCTATCATAAAATATGTAACTCGAGCTCCTTCACTTTGGAGCTCATTGTGTGTACTTTTAGCCATTATTTCACATCATATTACTTCCCTTTCCTCTCTCTTCTTGTGAGACACATATAATGCATGTATTGTTATGTTTAAAGTTGCTTGTAGGTGTCCCTTATGCTATTCATTTTTAGTTGTGGCACGTAGACACTTACAATTAATATAATTATTAAAAGTAATATGTTGAATATATCATCTGTCTCTTCACTTTCTATCATCTCCATAAGTTCAGTATTCATTTTTCTTATTTATGTATATATTTATTCACCAATTCATTTTGATTTTTTAAAGGATTTCCTTTCATCTCTTTGCTGGCTTAAGTGATAGTTGATTTTTGGATTGGGCTAGGCCATGTTCTCGTGTTAATTTTGTCAAACACATGTATGGATACTGACTAAGATTATTTTTCATATGTGATTACTATTTAATCAGTAGTCTCTGAGTAAACCAGATTACCCTCTATAATGTCTCTGGGTCTTATGCAGAGTCAAAGGCCTATATGGAAATATTGAGATTTCCCAAAGTACTGTCCTTCCGAATTCAGACTCAAGACTTTGGCCTTAACTCTTACTGAATTATCAGCCTGCAGCCTGCCCAGGTGGTGTAGACTTACCAGCTACCACAATCATGTGAACCAATTTATGAAAAAGGTCCACTCTCTGTATGTGTGTCTGTTTACATCTATCTATATCTATCTATCATGTATCTATCATCTATTTATCATTTATCATCTACCTCTCATCTATCTATATCTATCATATCTATATCTATCTATCACATCTCCATCATCTATTTATCTATGTATCTATCACCTATCATCTATCTATCTATCATCTATCTATCTGTCTATCATCATTATCATCATCCATTATTGTACTGCTATAATGGTGTTTTTGTTATTGTAGACTCCATATATAGTGGAGGCCTCATAAAATTATAACGGAGCTGAAAATTCCTATCACTTAGTTATGTCATTTTCTTCTAAGGTTGAAGTGTAACACAATACTGTTTGTGGTGATAATGGAGGAAACAATGCTAGTATGCTGCCAGTCATGTAAAAGTGTCACAATTTTGTGCAGTACACAATATTTGATAAGGATTATAAACAACTATCTTATTGTTTGTGTATTTTTGTAGTATATTTCTCATTGTTAAGCAGAGTGTACTCCTTATAATGAAAAAATATTTAATGTAGGGAGACATGTTGTGTTATTCCTACAACAGCCGCACATACCTCATGTGTACCAAGTCTCTTCCACTTGTGAGACTGATTCTCTGCTCTCTGCTCCAAGAAGTCTGCTACTGTCTCTCAATTCCTTCATTTTCTCTTGTGGTTCATTAAATTTCATGTTCTTTTATTCAAATCCCTAGAAAGAATAGGCTTTAACATTTATTATATGTAACATATATTATATGTAATAATTTATAATATGTAACACACATGCTCACACACACAATCTGTAGCCTTGGTGTGTTGCAGGCTGTACCATCTAGATTTCTGTTGAGGACATTGTGTGATGTTCAAAAAATGATAGAATTTCTTAATGATGTATCTCTCAGAATATACCACTAGATAGACTTAATGTTATATATATAAAATCTCCCCACAGTTGGTCCTCAATATTTGTAGGTTTTGCATCTTTAGATTCCACCAAACATGGATTATTAATATTCTTTATTTAATTGCATCTGTACTAAACATGTACATGGTTTATTTTTCTGTCTTTATTAATTCCCACAAATAACAAAAAATACTACTAACACAGACACACACCAAAATTTTGTATCTGTATCTATAATGCTATCCTATGTGGCAGCTTTTATCTATCATACTATATATATCTGTTTCAATCTTATTCTGTGTCTGCTATGTTTCCTATTAATTCTATTTCCATGGAAAACCCTGACTATAACATCTTGTTATCTATAACTCTTTGATGATAAAAATAGTTTTAATTTTTATGGTGCTGTGCAATTTACATTGCATATATACAGGTGAACAATACCCATCTTCAAGTGATACTGTGTACTTCATATGTAAATAAGAGCTTTATAGCATGTTCTTCATTCCCTCAGTTTTCATGTTATTTGTTATATAATTTCCATTTAATAGATTCTAAACTGAAACATATTTTCATTTATTTTTCTTTAGTCAATGATTTTTTATAGATCCAGAATTACTTCTTTTTGTCCATGTTGTCACCAAGCATATCTGATGTTTTCCAAATTGAGTGTGCATATACTTTTCTACATTATATCATTTCCTTCTGTGAGAGGTCATTTACTATTGCTGGAAGTGAAATTGATCAGAGGAGTGCTTTGACAACAACCACAACCCCAGCAAGTTTGAGTATTTTATTTTGAGAAAGGTTTTCACTAAGTTTTTGAGTGTCCCTCAAAGTTGCTGAAGCTGGTCTCAAAATTGTAGTCCTCCTGGCTCAGACTCCTAATTTGCTGAAATTACAAGTGTGTGCCACTATGCCTGGATGCAGGTGAATTTTGATGTTTATCAAAGTTTCATTTTTGCCTTAATTTTTGGAAGAGATTATCACAGGGAAAAGAATGCCAGTTGGGCAGATTTTCCTTTCAGATTTTGGAGGTATTGCTCCCCTGTCTTCTTCCTCTCTGCCTCTGATGAACAATCCACTCTTCACATTGAGATCCAAATGTCCCTTCCCTGCTGGTTTTATCAAAGTAACAGCACATGAAGTGGTACAGTTTTCTCCATGTTTCTTGTGACTGATTTTGTCGAGTTTCTTTTGTAGGTTTGTTTTTGGTTTCCCAACCGTGGAATATTTATGGTCACTGGTTCTTCAAATACTGTATCTTTTCATGCCCTTTCCCCACCCTGTCTCCCTAGCTCCAATCACACACCTTTAGTCTGCAGGAAGCTGTCAAACATACTAAGGCCCTGACCATTGTTTTCATTATCCACCAATTTTATCTTTAATAGATTCTAAGGATCACTGATCTTTTCTTCTGTTTCATTGACTATTATTCAGTGGTTTTTAATTATCTAGTTATTCATCTTTTTCATAATTTCAGATTTGTGGTTTTCACATCTGCAAAGTCAATTTTGTTGTTTGTTTGTGTTTTGTTCATTTCTCTGGATCATGAACAACTGAAACACAATTGTGTTGTGTTTGTATCTATACCAAACTTGGAAGACTGGGGTTCTCAGATCTGGGTGAGCTGGCCCAGACCTGCCTGCAGTTTCACTGCCAGGCCTCCTGGGCTAGAGGAAGAGTGTGACACGGGCTAGAAGTGTGACTCACTTCTCCATCTGCCTGAGTCACTGTGAACTTTACCATTTTTGTCCCACCAGTGACAGATATAGTCAGCCTCATCCCCAGGCTGGTCTCTGCTGATGGTCAGGGTTGCTGTGTTTCCTGAACTGGTGCCAGAAAATCAGTCAGGGATCTCTGAAGGCTGATTTCTGTCTCCGCAGATGACCAGCATTGGAGCCCGGCCTGGATTTTGCTAGTACCAGTGCACATGTTCTTGAGAGTTCATCTCCAGAGCAGGTGATTGTGATTGTCTTACCTGTGGCCACTGACACTGAGGGTGTTTGTGTCAGTATGTAAGTGGCCAAGGAATCTCCAAGATAGGAGAGGAAAGAGGATTATGAGGATGAAGGACCCATTCCCAGGGGACCAACTGTAAAACTGCCTGGCCTGAATTCAGGGTTTAGGCAGGCTCAGCTCAAAGTCCTCTGTGAATTGTATGTGGAACCAGGGATTGGACAGGTCACCTGTGCAAAGAGAAAGGAAGGGAAGCAGGAGATGTGTCCAGGCCATTTTGGAGATGCCACAGAACTCAGTCTCCTGAGATTCATAGCACAGCTGGTCTCTACTAGAGCACTCTAATTCCTTCTCTGGGCCCTTGGGGAAGTGAATGTTTGATGATTATGCAAATGTACTCCTCTCCTGGGGTTAATCATTGAGGTGTAATTGGGAAGATGCTCCACAGCTCTGGGATTAATGTAAGAGACAAAGGGGTAGGAACATAGTCCCAGGTTTCTCCAGCTGTTTCACTGGGCAAAAAGTCAGCCCTGACTTCCATGACCTGTGTTCCTAGTCATTTTCAAGGACTTATCTTGTGACCATGTTCACATCCTTCATGTGCTGTGGTGTGTCCTGGGCCCAGCTCCACAGGGCTGTTGATCCTTCAAGAGCCCGAGCACAAATTGAGCTGGGCCCTTCTGAAAGACAATTGATGACCCCTGACTGTGGCCCATGGATGATGAATCATGAACCGTAGTCTTACTCCTTTCCTTCTCTAGGTCTTCAGATGTACTTCTGTCCCAGATGTACTTGTTGTTTCATTAATGTGGTCAGGTATCATTAGGATGTTGTTAATTCATTTCTCCTGTAACATGTTGTATGGGAAACAACCATTTGCTTTTTGGATTCATAGAAGGCTCTAGTTTCATTTTAAACATGTATTTCCCCCCTTTCTGGAACTCTCCCCTCCCACAGTACACTAGCAATGGGAATATGTTTTTAAAAAATCATTTTGTTTTCCTTTTGCATCAATGTTGAACATAAATTATTAAAAGTACCAGAAGTCACACCTTCATGAGAAATAATTTTCAGGCCACATGGTCTCTGTGAAGGTCTTCAGTGAGTGACATAGTTGAGGGTGAATAGGGCTGAACTCTGGAGGGCGAGTGGTCAGGGTTTCTTCAGAGAGGAGGATTTAGTAACTGAGCTCTGGTCAGTCTCTTAGCCAGAGCTCTGACCTGAGGCAGGGGAGATTCCACTTCACACTGCAGAGTGTCCTAAAGGAGGGTGGATGCTCAGGACAAAGACATAGCCTGAGTGCCTCTTGTCTCCATTTGAGAGTGCACCTGAGCCAAGGAGCTGAAGCCCTCAGGGAAGATCTGCCTGGGAGTGGGAGGAGAGACAGGGAGAAGGGCGCAGGCAACTCTGGAAGTGCCAACGATAGAGGATTAGTTCTGGGAACATTGCTGGACATTAGAGAAGGTGTTCTGTGACTGGGCAGTACACCCAGGCAACTGGCCTGGGTGAAGGATACAGGCTCTCAAGTTCAATTCTCTCATATGGCACTCCCTTTTAGGGGGACCTTGGTGGTGTCTCCCCAGTGATACACAGGCATCTACACCAAAGCTGACTCCTAGGACCACACGCTTCCAGACCATTTTGCAGGTGAGGGCTTCACTGTTCCCAGGCTACTGCCAAAGTCCTGGGGACATTGTATGAGCATGATCATCAGAATATGGTCACTGCAACCTAGGCATAAGATGGATTTTTAGAATTTCCAGGCTGGGGGCTATAACCTGAACACCTGTTTATTCCCTGGATGAGCCTTCCCCTTGGTTTCCTCTGGTGCTGCCCCAGCCTTTTCCTGGCTGTTCCTGACTGTAGCTCTTCCTCCCCCTGATGGTTTTGGAACCTAGGAGCAGTAGCTTTGTCCTTCAGATAAGCCCAAAGTCTGTTACCTGAGAGAGTTTGTATAGGGTATCTGGCCTTACTGCGTGCTAGATGCACCCACCTTGCCCTATCAAGCACAGCACAGAGCAGTGGCATCCATGCAGTTTGGTCAGGAGAGTAACATGCAGTTTTTTTTACCCTGTCTCTGGGTGAAATGTCCCTTTCTTTTGCTTTGTTTTCTTTATGGATAGAAGAGAAAGCTTGCTTCTCAGCTTTTCTGTTGAAACTGGAAAGTCCCAAGAAATGTGTGTGATGCTGTCTATGATGTCAAAATATTATGTATTTGTACCTAGAACTGGTCCTACTCATATAGCAACTTTGGGGTCAGTGGGAACCCAGGATGTTTCTGTATTAAAGCTCATAGTGTCCTTACATCATTATTATCATCACTGATCATCATAGTTTCTATTATTAACATTTTTATTTCACCACAAACCTCGTAGTACATTGTCAAGGATTTGTATGCCAGTCTCAACTGCTTGTTCAGACCCAGAGAGGCCTACCCAGGATGGAGAAAACATAATACATGCAGGGCCCACTTCTTTGGATTCCCACCGAGGAAGGACAAGGGATTCTAAGATGTGGGGTACTTCACTAACACCCTAATTAGTTCATCCTTAGTAAATAAGACAGTTTCATTGCTCTGTGTCATTTCTGTTTGAAGAACAGGCCTCCCAATGTCTGTATAGTTGCCCCCATTTCACATCAGATAATATTAAGACCCAGAAAAACTCAGTTATGTGGGAGAAGAGATCAGTAGTATCATGGAGAAAAGTTGATGCCGGTACCCTAAATTCAGGTCCTAGGCCCTTAGAGGGAAGAATGGAGAGGTGGAAATGATGAGGGTCAAACTAGGCCCCTGGCTTGTGATCCACAGAGCACACCACTGTCTTTTGTCAGGCCATGACTTATGAGGAGCCCAATTCAGTCTGCATGTTGGTGGTGACAGTGAGGCTGTGCTCATGTTAGAGCTGGAAAACCTGTTGGGTGTGGGAGGCGCATCTCTGCTGTAGTGTGCTGTGCTGTGCAGAGCAGGACTGGCCTGGTTTCTACTGGTTCTCTCTGCATTGTTGCCAGCTCCCCTCTCTCCTGAACAGGGAGTGACAGATGTCTCAAGGCCACCTTTACTTGGGACAGCTGTATCAAAAGAGGAACCAGGGCATGAAGGTTGAAGAGTTGTGCTCATTCTCAGGTGTTTACCCTCTCAGATTCCCTATGTTGATCTGAGTCAGGGCAGGATTAGGGTGTTGTGGGTTTGTTCCTAGGGACAGGGCCTGCACGTAGAGGGGATTTTGGGGGCAGGGGTGGAAGGAGGGGAACCATAGAGGAGGTGAGTAGTGATTGTGGAGGGAGAGAAGCAGGCTCTGCAGAGGGAGGAAGGAACCTGAGAATGCTTCTGGGGATGAGCTGAAACAGGGAGAGTCAGGTTTTTATTCCTGGCCCAGTCCAGACATCAGACCTAGGGAGTTCCATTCTCTTCACCTGGACCCTACACCCAGAAACCATTTTGGGGATTCTGCCTTGGTTATTTCTATCCTGGCAGAATCGGTTCTTGGGACTAGAGGACTGGGTCAGCTGACCCAGCACCTCTCAGTCTTGTTCTTGGAGGTGTGTGTGTGTGTGTGTATGCACGCGCGTGCGTGTGTGCGTGTGTGAGCGTGCGTGTGTGTGTGTGTGAGAGAGAGAGAGAGGGAGAGAGAGAGGGAGGGAGGGAGAGAGAGAGAGAGAGTGAGAGAAAGAGAAAGGGAGATTTTGTGTTTGCCTCTCTTTGGGAACATCACATGCTTCTCCCTGTCTCATGATCATTGCCAACCTGCATGAGTGTGGTTGGTGCCGAGGACTGAGGTCATCAGCATCAATTTCACTGTTAGACCTAGGACACTTGCACCCAGGAGGATGATGAGGTAAATAGTAACAAAGTCACTCTCTCCTTCAGTCCATTCTTAAAAATCTATTGTCCAGAGTTGACTCCTCTAATTACATAGCTCTCTGTCCCGGTCCGTCGGGCCGAGTTCTGACCTGAGGGACGGGCTGGGGATGAGAAAGAACACAGGCAGGAGAACCAGGTAGAGCGGTCTCACTTTATTCAAGCTTTACATCTCTTTTTATAATCCTTCTAAGGGAGTTGCCAGGGGTTATGCAGATTTCGAGTACAGACAAAATTTAGGAATATCCTGTGGTTAGCACATTTGGATCCACTCTGTTTTTCTTTTACACAACAATTTGCAAGCTTAACAAAGCACAATCTAGCCTGAAGGAGCTTTGCAAATAGTAACAAAAGGAGTGAAGATCAGACCCCAACACAACAAAGCACAATCTAGCCTGAAGGAGCTTATGCAGATAGTGACAAGATCAAAGGAGGGCCGCTGATGAAATGGAGTGAAGGTCAGACCCCAACAGCTCTCCCTTGGCCAAATTGGAAGGCTAACCAATGAAAGTTTACTAATCATGTTCTACAGCAAGACCTCTCCCTGCACCGTTTCCTCGAGGTCCACCAACCCTATGCATTATGTCACAGACATGTCCAAATTCCAGTAAGAACCTTTCTTGAAAGACCTGCCTTAAACTGCACCGTTACAGATACTCCAAACTAGAACCATTGCCTCACTCCCACCCCTTCCTAACCATAACTAAGACTCTATCACAGTGAAATTCTTCTTCCTATAATAACTTAGTGTTGTGTGACTGAAGGCTTTCTGTGCCCTTCAGGAGAAGGCAGTTCAAGGCAATAAAAATGACCAGCTCAGATTCCAAAGGAAACAGGTGACCTTCCAGGAACCTTCACCCACACCACCACCATCTTTCAGGAATATGAGGGAAGGGTCAGGACTAATAAGTTCCATGTGGCAGGCTATCAGTTATCAGTGTGACCAGGGTAGAAAGAAGCCCTGGGAGGCAGGGTGATAGCATATTTTTTTTTGCTTCCCAGTCTGATTGTGTCTTCGTGAGCAGTGAGGCCAGTCCCATACTTGACATTTTAATAGTTATTTTCCCACCCAACTTGGGCCCTGCTGATGGCCAGGATAGCTATGTTTCCTGAGTTGGAGCCAGAGAATTGGTCGTCAAGGGACCCAGAGGTCCTGGTGTCATCATTGTAGATGCCCATCATAAGGAACTGCTCTGGCTTCTGCTGGTACTTGCATGTACTGTTACTTTCAATGATGCTGCCCACTCATGTGATTCTAGCTGTCTGTCCTGGGGCCATTTATACCAAAGTTGACTGAGACAGCACATGAGAGGATACAAAGCCTAAAAGGAGAGAAGAAATGTGAGACTGATGATAAAGGGTACTTCCCAAGGGACGCTAGCTTTCTACCACTCCTGGAAGAGCTCAGAGATTTTGAGTGTCCACAAAACAGACTTTGGCATCAACATTAGCTCCAGTGGCCCATGAAATGACTGTATAATGAAGCCTCTGAACACTTGAGCAAACCCCACTATATCTTGGCAGGTGCACACTCTGAGGCTCACAAAACCAGTGAGCACAGGGTATGGATTTCATCTTTGCAGTTCTCCTATCTTGTAGCATATTCAGAGCATCATGCACACTCCATGCATGGCCTGCTTAGCTGAGTTTGGGCCAGGCTGGTCCCACATCCCTGGCCTGGGAAGGTGGGCTAGGACCCTGGGGCTGCACCTGTGCAGTGAGCCAGGAGGTAAATGAGGAATAGTCTCCAAGGCCTGAGGCTGCATCCTTAGGACCAGGATGGGCTGATTTCTAACTATGCTTCTCTTATTCCCTTGGTAGAGAGAGCTACCTGTTACAGTAAACCAGACCAAGCTCAGGCAGCTGCTGAGAGTGCTTGTGGTGTCCAGAGCAGGGCTCAGCCTCAGGAACACAGAAAGGGGAAGCATAGCCTTGCAGACCTACCCTCAACCCACAGAAGGCTCCCTTTCTTGCTGGTTCCATGGTCGGAGTAGATGCATCTCCCCTAGTGTGTATCCTAACTTTGCTTCTGGGTTGGCCTGGCCACTCAGAGCTTGAAGTTAGTCTTTCTGTGTTATCTGAACCTACAGGTCACAGTAAGAGTCTTAGTCAGGTGTGGGCCCTGCCCAGATCCCAACTCTTGGGGTGCATGGTAGGAATAAAATTCCTCCCTGATCAAGTGTCCATGAAATTTTAAAAGTTCAGTGTGGTGCTATAAATTTGCTTTAATTGTAAGTTACTCATGCAGATCTTGGGTGCTGTGCTTCCCATCTCCAGCATGCTCTGTGAAGGTTCCACACCCAAGCCTTCAATACTGCCTGATAGTTATGGATATTCAGCATGAATGGTGGTCTTGGGGGAAATGAAGAGCCAGAACTTCTGCTTCATGAACAGAGAAATTGTATAAGTACCAGGGGAGAGACACAGAGACCAAATAATTTTACCTGAGTGTCAAAGGCAATAATGTAGAAAAATGAATCATTTTCCTCCAGGTTTCAGGTCTTGGTCACAACCCTCCTGCATGTTAGAACCAATGCACCTGAAATTCAGGACCAGCCCATCTTCAAGTGGCTTTGTCAGGTGGTTGCTGTTGCTCCGCGTGGCCTTTCCACACTTGCTGCTGGAGGTTTGGGGCACATGTAGGCCAATGTTTGAATTTGGAAACTCCTGATCAGTTCAGTTCTAGGAGTCTGCAGTACTTGGTCTGCTGTCACAAGCACAGGAATTCCTCTTCTTTGCGTGTTCCTTGCCAGTGTTATTGTCATGCAGGAAGGACTCAGACTAGGAGGGTGAGTCCCCACCTCAGACATATCTGTACCTTTCTCTGGGTGGTGGGTGTTCTTGAAATTGATCCCAGGGCTTAGTGCTGGGTGGCAGAGTACTCAGAGCCTGGCACTTCTTGATAACAGCTACAGGCATAGAGTCAACATGGGATGGTGATTTTCTACAGGACAAAAGACACAGACGGGAGACAATCTTCCACCAATATTAATTCAAGTACACTATGGTCTCTACCACATTTCATTCCAGAAAATCTTCAAGAACATGAAAAAGCTTCTGGTCTCAGGAGTTTCCCTGTTTCTTCTGGTTGGGGCTGTGGCTTAGACACACTTAGTTTACAGTCTCAGTAGATTGTCCCATTTGCTTGCATCTTTGCATTGTTCTATTTTTTTTTGACAGACACATCAGACAGATCTTCCATCAGCTCATTTCTTTGATTTCATACATGTTTTACTACATTAGAAAAAAACCTGACACTAGGGAAATAACATAAATAAATTAATGAATCATGATAATGTTAGTGAAAGAACATGAAGATGATTAATATAGTGATTAGCATGATAATGACTGGTAGCCCAATATAGCATAAAGTTGAAGGGCCTTTGAGAACTCAGTGACAAAGTCGGCTGTGTGACCATACCTTGAAAAACTTACAGGGTCCTCCAGGATGCTATGTATGTTCTAAACCAGTGTCTATTACTTGCTGCTATTTGTTCCATAGCCAGGATTCCTAGAACAGGAATTAAGATGTAGAAATTGGAATTGTTCCACCCTCCATTAGCCCCCACAATATGCCTACTAATCCAGTAGCACAATGTTTGCTTCCCATTTCTATGGCTTACATTATGCTCATTGTAGTGCAGAAGTCTCAGTTTCAGCAGGAAGATGCTCAGAAGACTCACAGTGGTTATGATAAACTTACCCAATGCCTCCTTTAGCATAGTCATGACAAGAAATCATCAGGCTAAGCTGGGGAACTAACTGGTGATTGATCTGACCACAAAGAGGGAGTTGGATGCTTACTCCAGAATGCAGTACATTCTCTAACACTCCCTAGGACTGCAGTTAAATATAGAAAATAAACACAGACAGTGTTAATCACTGGATACTTCCAGGAATGACATGTGATTTTTATGGGTAATAAGTATATTTTCCTTTTTCTGATATGAGTATCATTGAATGTGTATTAATTAAATATTTTTGCTTTCTTCCCAGGATTCTCACAGAATCTTCTAAGATAAGAGATGTGTTAACAGCAGGTAACTTTATATCTCTGTTATGTAAGTTATGAGATATTAATAAGACAGAAAAATTGAGATACAGAAAGGTAAAAACATAATCTTATATTTTCTTTTGGGAAAACATTACTGTGTTCTTGGTTGCTTTTGGGACAATTTTATAGTATGAGTTAGAGCACGATTATGAGATCTGTTTTCATTTGGAGATTGTGTTGCTCATGGATATGGGAGTGTATATCATTTCTTCATTTTTTTCCTTTGGTGGCAAATTTGACAGATTGAAATGTAGTACACAGACTTGATATTGTTAGGTAAGCTTGAAGAAGTGAAAACTACTTTTCTGCAAGATGTGGACTGGAGAAGTGAAGTGGATTCCTCTTCGTAATTCATACCTGGGGGGTTACATCAACAAACTCACTGTGTAAGCAGAGGCACCTGCTCCACCTGTGCCTGGATTCACCTCTAGGATGGCTCTGATCCTCCAACTGTATTTACTAACCCAGAGTAACTAGTAAGTCAGGCTGTTTTAATTTTATAGCAATCAAGGAACAGTGGACATAGGTAGAGCATCTGAACTTTTATGGCAATTTAGGAACTCCCCAGGTTTCCTGAATATAATGCGGCCTCCAAGTTCTCTGAATTCTCTTGGGGATTGTTGCTCTCATTGATTGTGTGTTCTGCACAAAGACTGTAGGATGTAGAATGATATTTAGGCTGTCTTTAAAGCACAGAGGCAGGCAGCATTGGGCAGGAGACAGTGACTACCATGAGGTGGAAGTTGAGTACTCTGCATCCCTTCAGGGAGCTCTGGAGCTGGAGACCCTTTAAAGCACCCTAAATAGGATCAGGGCCCTGGGTTCATAGACGTAGGCAGTCATTAAACTGAACCCATCTGAGAATGATGTGAACCTGTGACAATTCTTTTCAACCAACAGCACTTTACTTGAGGTCATCTCTGTGAGCTGCCAGAACTCTGAGCGTCTGTGTGTGGGGATCTGTGCTCATCCCATAGTGTCCACTACAGTGGTTGGTGCTGTTTAGGATCCCAGACTGCCAAAAGAGCTTCAGGAACTGAGATGAGCTGTGAGTTTCAAGGGAAAAATCCAGAATATTTAGGGCTATGCAGTGGCCATTTTATATTGGGGACTAGTTGTCCTCAACATGGGCCATTGAGGACAATGGAGGACAGGTTCCACATGGAAAGTCCTGATTTCTTTCTTATGTTCTCAATGTAAATTTTCTAATTCCCCAATTAGATTTGGTTGTTCCTTGATTTGTATGAAATGAAAACAGAGCCCAAAGTCCTAGGTGCTCTGGGTTATGAAATGGAGTTGGAGGTCACAATACCCACAATGCAGTTATCATGACAATTGACAGAAGATTCAATATATCTATCTATCTATCCCTTGGGTACTCTCTCCCTCCATACAAGCTGATCCTGAAAACATCAGGACAGCCTATTCCTGCCAGCCCTAAATCTACCCTGATCTACTGACTGCAGAACCTGATGGAGGACTGGGAGGAAAGGGCAGCTTGATTGTCTTAAATATGGGTGAATTGGATCAGACGTGCCCATGATTTTGTCTCTCATCTTCCTAGGGCTGTGTTAAAAGTGTTACACAGATATAAGGGAGATTTGTGTCTCACTTTCCCATATGCCTGAATCAAGGTGAGCATCATCAATGTTACCCTATACCTCACAGTAGTAGTGAGTCTCATCCTGGACCCTGTTGATGGTCAGGGTGGTTGTATTTCCTGAGCTAGAGCCAGAGATTCAGTCAGGGACCCCTGAGGGCCTGGAGTCATCACCATAGATGACCAACCCAGGGACAAGTTCTGGATTCTGCTGGTAGCAGTGCACAGTATATTCATTGGCAAGGTTATCTCCAGAGCAGATGATTGTGTCCATCTGTCCCAGGGCAACTGACAGTGAAGGCAGCTGTGTCAGTTTGTAGGCTGCCACAGAACCTGTAAGAAAGGTTACAAAAGGGGTCTGTCCTTAGGCTGTGCTTGGGCTAAGCCAGGGTTTGAGACAGGACCAGCTGAGGATCCTGTAGGGGCTGAGTCTGAAAACAGGACTGAGCATGTCACCTTTGCAGAGAATGTGGGGATCAGGAGAGGAGTATGGGACAATGTGGAAATGCCCCAGATCTCAATGTCCTGATATTCAGAATACATCTGGGCTCCCCAGACCTCTTATTCCCTTTCAGGGTTTTGGGGGTAGTAAATGTTTGGTGATTATACAAATTTGTACCTTCTTTAAGGCAGTGCAACGCGTTAAGGACAACTTGGGAACCTTCTTCCAAGTATTGAGTACAGATTCTTTCAGCTGCTCTTTTGGGCATAAAATCAGCCTTGGTCTCCAGGGCCCCAGGTCAGATTCACCTTCCAAGAATTGACCCATGACAAGTGTCCCATGCATCCTGGGCTATGGTAGGTCTTGGACCCAGCTGAGTATGGCTGTTGATCTTTCATAAGCCTCACCTTGAAATGAGCTGGTGCCTGCTGAGACCACTGATAACACCAGACTCAGCAGAAGGTGGACCATAGACCTCCCACCCTCCCCTCCTGCTCTCTGGGTCACCCAATTCATTTATGTGCCATCCGTGTCATTTCAATATAATGTGACTGTTATTAGGATTTTTGTGAAAGGAGTTAATATATAGCAGTCTGTTTGTTAAACAATCACTTACTTTTGCAGATTCTCCACACCATCTAGTCTCATTTCATAGGTGGTGTTTTCTTTCTTCTATTACAGCCTCTTTCCCACAATAAACTGGTAACTAGCGCTGGGAATTATTTTCCCTCCATTGCTTCAGTGTTTCATACAGTGTAGTTCAAGCACCTGAAACTGGACCTGCCTGAGAAATGTACCAAACCCCTGTGGTTTCTGTGAATTTCATTAGCATCAGGGTTGCAGAGAGTTGATCTTTTGATAGTGGGTGCTAAGGCATCCCTCCAGTTGGAAGGATGATGTTACAGAACCAAAGAAGCCTCTTGGTTACAGCTTTAACCAGAGGCAGATGAGAGTTCATGTCCCTCTGAAGTGTCTTCTAAAGGAGGTTGTGGATTTTCCATCCAGGAACAAGGTCCCAAAAACCCACTCTCAAATTTGAGAATGTTTCTGTGAATAGAAGCTGCAGTCATGTAGGCAGATCTCTTGAAGGTTGGGAGAAAGGCCAGAATGCATGGGAAAGTGTCCAGGACATGCCCTGGAGATGGGATTCATCCCTGGGACCACTGCTGCATAGTGAGGGACTATGTCCTGAAAGTTGGCAGGAGGCCTGGGCAGCCATCCTGAGTGAAGGATACGGACCGTGGAACCACCATCCTTTCACACTGAGCTCCTCCTTGGAGGATCTATACCTGGGGTGGTGGTCTCAGTGACAGTGCTATTGTAGCTGCTCAGGCTGACACCTGAGACCAGATTCCTCTAGCTCATTTCCCATATGAGGACCTCACTGAATTCCAGCACCTACCAGTGTCCTGGGCACAATGACACTGTGATATTTTGTGAGTCTGGCCCACAGAACATGATCACTTCAGCCCAGGCATATAATGAATTGTCCTCACTTCCAGTCCAAGGACTGCCCTGGATTCTTGTTGACTTCTGAGCTCACTTCCATCTAGCGAGCCCCCTGGGCTCTCTCATAGTTGCAGCTCTATCTTCCTGATAGAGGAGACTCCATAGGCCTTTCCTTTCACAGGCAGACCAGAGAAATGTAAATGATATTCTCTGTGGAGCCAGGCACCTGCACATGTATAGCCAGAAATATTTCAAGCCCCATTAGTAATAAGAGTGGCTGTGGTATCTGTGGGAGCACAGGAGATTTCTGGCACTAAAGCTCAGTAGTGTTTTTATGTCATGTCCTCATTGTTGTCGTCATCATCATCATCATCATCATCTAAATAGCCAACATTTTTACTTCATCCCATACCTCATAGTTCATGCTCATGAATTTCCACATGGGCTTCAAGTGCCCTTTTGATAAAATCAAGAATCTCCTACTTGTTCAGGCCCAGGAATACCTGTTCCCAACAGTGACAAAACACCCCTGACTGCACCCTGTCTTTGAATTCCCCCAAAGGGAGGACAGGAAATTCAAAGACTTGGGTCCCCTCTGCAAGATTCCAGAAAATCCATCTTTAATTAGTAAGACTCTATCATGGCTTCGTGTCATTTATGTTTGAAAAACAAATTTCCTAATGTCAGCACAAGTGGCCCCATTTCACATCACATAACGCTGAGGCCAAGAGGGCCTCAGTTGTTGATGAAAGTAGACACCAGCCTTGTGAAGGCCAGAAGGTGACCCAGGTGTTCTAAATTCTGGTCCTGAGCTCTTTGTGGCAGATCATGATCAATATGGGAGGGGTAATATTAGGGGTAGTATGGGCCCAAGGCTTGTGTTCCACATGGCTGCCCCCATCATGATCTAGAGGTCTACAGGAGCACAGCTCAGCCTGTAGGTGATAGTTTCCAGGGATTGTGCCTAGGTTAGAGCTGGGCAATCTATAGGGAGTGTGGAGACTGCGTTGCTCTTTTGGGATGGTAGGCTCCTGCTGATTCTCTCTGAAGTATTGCTGAAGAGATGGGTGACACTTCTATTTGGGGCAGCAGAAACTTAGGAGATCCCAGGGACTATGAGTTCATGATTCTGTGGAGCTCATTCTATGTACTTTGCCACCTGAATAGGCCCAGGGCTGAACTCAGGATTAGATTGAGTCTGATGGTGGGGCTGAGCCCGGTTACAGGGTCTCGATTAGTTACCCAGGAAGACAGAGACAAGAGAGGCATTCAAGTCATTGCAAAGTTGCCCCAGAGTTCTGTCCTCTGTCAGGCTCCCAACAAGGATGAGGCTCTGGGGTCAATGACCTGGACTGAGATAGGTGCCATCCACCACCTATTCAAGGACCAAACTAACCCTGAAGAGGGCATGATGGTATTGTGGCCAAAGCAATAGATGAGAATAAAAACCCTCATTGCATGAAGAATAATGAACAAATTAACCATACACTTCAGATTTTTCTCTTTCAGTACTATCTTCATTTCGTATTATTCAGTCCTTTCTTGTGAAAGTTAAACTCTATAAGTATTTCTGTGAATAAGTAAATGAATGAATAATACCCATTTCTCAATGTTCAGATTGGTGTCTGAGTTCTCATTTTGCACACTCAGTTTTTGATTTCCCATGAGTAATAAGGATGGAGTTAAACAAGATCAACTGGGTAACAAAGGACACTTACCATGTAGTAGATTTTGGCAGGTGAAGTCAGGTAAATAAAGTAGGAGGCATCCAAGATGACCTAAGAAGTTCTCCTGTTAGGCTGATGTGGTCTTGGGGCCTACTAAGAGTTTCTGCTAGGCTGGTCTGGGGTTTATGAGATGGCCACCAAAAAACAGGAAAGTGAATAAAAAGAAGTAAACCTCCATGCTCATTTCTTTTTTGGTTTAACATAGTCTTACATATTAAAGTTATTTGTTGCTTCACATACATATATGCATATGTAATGACAGACTAACTTAAACCCAATCCTTGTCCAGGATCTCCCCACTTCACCCACTCCTTGATCTCATGTCTCCTCAGTAATTCTCCTATGTTATAGATATAAATGACTTATATATGTATTACAATTATTGAAATTTCTAGATTTATATGCCACCCTGAGTATATTTTGGCTTCTCATGGGAGTCAAGTATACCATACACTATTGATAATCCCCCTTTTCCCTCCCTCACTTCCCTCTTTCTTTCCCCCTCCTCTTCATAGCTATAGATCCCCAGCTTATGTGTTACTTCAAGTTTGGTGAGTCTATTAATTAAAGTTGACTAACTTTCATCCTTTCTTAGGTTTTACTCTAGCATCCACATATGAGAGAAAACATTCAACCCTTAAGTCTCTATGTTTGGCTTGTTTCACTCAACATTTCCCCCCACATTTACATCCATTTACCTGCAAAAGACATGATATCATTCTTTCTAAAAACAGTAGAATTCCATTGTATGGAATTCCATTGTATGGAATTGAGGTTGAGGCATCTGGGTTGCTTCCATAATTTAGGTATCATAATTGAGCTGCTATAAACATTGAGGTAGCTGTGTCTCTGTAATAAGCTGATTTAGCTCTTCTGGGAAAGTACCCAGGAGTGGAATAGCTAGGTCGTACGATGGTTCCATCCCTAAATTTTTGAGTAGCCTCCACACTGCTTTCCAAAGTGGCTGTACCAGTTTGCAGTCCCACCAAAAGTGTGTTAGCACTCCTTTCTCCCCTCAACTCCTCCAACATCTGTAATTTTTCATATTCTTCATCTTTGCCATTCTGACTGGAGTGTGGTGATATCTCAGTGCAGTTTTGATTTGCATTTCTCTGATTGTTAGCGATGTAGAAAATATTTATTGGCTTTTTTAATTTCCTCTGTGGAGAAGTTTCTGTTTAGTTCCATAACCCATTTATTGAGTGGATTGGTTGTTTTTTTGGTATAAGTTTTTTGAGTTCTTTGTATATTCTGGATATTAGCCCTCTGTTGGAGGTGTAGCAAGCCATGATTTTTCTCCCATTCTCTAATTCTCTCTTGATGCTCTTGACTAATTTCATAGCTGTGCAGAAACTTCTTAGGTTAATAGCATCCCACTCATTGATTTTTGGTTTTAATTCCTTTGCTTTGGGAGTCTTGTTAAGGAAGTTGATAGCTACACCAATATGGTGTACTGTTGATCCTATTTTTTCTTCTAACAGTTGTAATCTTGATGGCATAATTCCTAATTCTTTCATACATTTTTATTTGCTTTTAGTGCAGGTGAGATATAAGGATCTGATTTCAGTTTTTTGCGTATGGCTGTCCTGTTTGTCCAACACCATTTGTTGAATAAGCTGTCATTCCTCCAAGGTATATTTTTGCCACCTTTAGTGAATAGCATATGGTTAAAGATTTGCAGGTTTGTCTCAATGTCATCTATTCTAGTCCATTGGTCTTCTTGCTTATTCTGATACCAATACCACACTTTAAAAAAAAAACTATAGCTCTATGGTATATTTTCAGGTCAGGTATTGTGATGCCTCCTGCTCTTTTTTGGAATTAATTTTTGATTTTTGTGAGAATAATGTAGGTACCTTGATGGAGATTGCATTGAATCTGTTCATAATTTTCAGCAGAATGGCCTTTTACATTTTTTTCCTTTTTTTAATTGAGAAATTTATTTGTTGAACAATCATATAAGTTTTTAATGAAATAATATCATATGTATATAGATTCTGAAGATTAGACTTACCCCCAAGAGTGCCCCCCAATTACCCACCCTTATCCCTCCCCTCCCCTTCCCAAAACATCTCTAAGAATGTATTAGGTTGTGTAACATTACATCTAACCAAGAACATGGAGTGTCTTTCCGTTTTCTCAGGTCATCTTCAATTTCTTTCTTCAATATTTGATAGTTTTCATTGTAGAGGTCTTTTATTTCATTAGATTAGTTCCCAAACATTTTATTCTTTTTGAGGTTATTGCAAATGGGACAGATTTCCTGACTTGTTCTTTGGCTGAATTGTGATTGGAGTATAGGAAAGCAATTGATTTCTGGATGTTCATCTTGTATCCTGCCACATTTCTAAATTGAATTATAAGATCTAGATGTTTTCTGATAGTTTTTAGATCTTCTAGGTATGGTATAATATCATTGGAAAACAGAGATAGCTTAACTTCCTCTTTTCCTATTTGAATCCCTTTGATTTCCTTCCCTTGTCTGACTGATCTGACTAGGGTTTTGAGGACTGTATTAAATAAGAGTGGTGAGAGTGCACAACCTTGTCTTGTTCCTGAATTTAGTGGGAATGTTTTCAGCTTTTCTCCATTTAAATAATGTTGGCTGCATGTTTGTCAAAAATGGCTCTTACAAAATTAAGATCAGTTCCTTTGATCCCTATCTTCTCCAGAATTTTGAGTATAAAATGGGTGTTGGGTTTTGTCAAAAGCTTTTTCTGCATCAATTGAGATGATCATATGGTTTTTGTCCTTACTTCTAAGACTGATTTCCTGATTTCTTCTTCTGTCCTATTATTGTTAGCATATAGGAGAGTTATTAATTTACGGGTGTTGATCTTGTAGTCTGCCACTTTGCTAAATTGGTTTATAAGCTCAAGCAGTTTTTATTTTTTCCAGATATAGGATCATGTCATCAGCAAAAAGGGATAGTTAGACTTCCTCTTCCTTTCTTCCTATTTTTATCCCTTTGATTTCCTTCTCTTGGCTGATTGATCTGGCTAGGGTATTGAGGACTATATTGAATAAAAGTGATTAGAATGGACAGCCTTTCCTTGTTCCTGAGTTTAGTGGAAATTTTCAGCTTTTCTCCATTTAGTATTATATTAGCTGAGGGTTTGTCATATAATGGTCTTTACATAGTTAAGTTCCTTTGATTCCTAGCTCCTCTAGAGTTTTGAGCATAAATGATTGCCAGATTTTATTGAAGGCCTTATCTGTGTCAATTTCAATGATCAATATGGGCTTTGTCCTTAATTCTGTTTAAGTAATGAATTACATTTATTGATTTGCATATGTTGAACCAGCCTTGCGTCCCTGGGATGAAGTCAATTTGATTGTGATGTATTATTTTTTTGATGTGTTTTTGGATGTGGTTTGTAGAACTATATTAAGGATCTTTGTGTCTATGTTCATTAGGGAAATTGGTCTGTAGTTTTCTTTTCTTGAAATGTCTTTGTTGGATTTTGGTATCACAATTATTGTAGCCTCATAAAAAGTGTTTGGGAGGGTTTCACCCTTTTCAGTTTCATGGGATAGCTTAACAAGGAGAGGTGTTAGTTCTTTAAATGTCTGGTAGAACTCGGCTGAGTATCCATCAGGTCCTGGGATTTTCTTTTCTGGAAGACCTTTGATTGCTATTTCAATTTCACTACCTGATATGGGTCTGTTTTGATGCTCAATATCCTCCTGCATAAATTTGGGAATTTTGTATGTGGCTAGGAATTTGTCTATGTCCTCTACATTATCCAACTTGGAGGAGTTTAGTTTTTCAAAAGAGTTTCTGATAATCCTCTAGATTTCAGATGAATTAGTGGTGATGCCTTCATTTTTGTTTTTTACTTTATTGATTTCCTTAATTTCATTCTTTCTTTTGGTCAGGTTGGCTAGGGGTCTGTCAATTTTATTTTATTTTTTTCAAAGAACCAACTCTGTTTAATTTATTCTTTGTATTCCTTTTTTGTCTCAATTTTACAGATTTTGGCTCTGATCTTTGTTGTTTCCCATCTTCTACTGCATTTGGGATTGGATTGTTTTACTTTTTGTAGAGATTTAAGGTAGAGCATGAGTTTATGTATTTGAACTCTCTCCTGATGTATTTTTTTAAGACAGACACGGGGAGGGGGGGAGAGAGAATAAATTATATTTATTTTTCTACCTGACCTTTGTTTGTCCAACACTTAATTGTGTACATGGTACTGGAGATCAAATTCAGGTCCTTGTGCATACCAGGCAAGTGCTCCAACTGCTAAGCAACCACTCTAGTCCCTCTCTCCTGATTTTTAATGAAGCACTCAGTGCTATAAATTTACCTCTTTATAAAGCTTTTATACTGTCCCTGCAATTATGGTGTGTTGTCTTCATTCTCATTCATTTCAAAGAATTTCTTGATTCGTGTTCTCATTTCCTCTTTGGTTCTTTTTCCGTTTAAGAAGGTATTATTCAGGGATTAAGATGGTGGCCACCCCAACAGCAGTGACTCCGAGATGCTCCTGAGAGTCACCTCATGCTGCAAGTCTGCACGCAGATTCCCACGATAGGACGAACCTCCCAGTGGGGGCAAACATTACCCCCCCCTAATTTTTTAACTCCAAAGGAATAGTGAAGAGCATTAATGTAAATAAAGGAGGAAGTTTGTGGCACCCGTGTGACCAGCCCCACACCCAGGGGGAGGGGAGCTTCCCCAGAGGGGAGCAAGTTCCCTAATCAAATTCCCTAATCTGGCCTCCAACTCCCTGATCTAACTGCTCTTCATATACATGAACTTGGAATTAAGTTCTGGAAGTATTTGCTCTCATTAGCGAAATTACAGCTGTTCCTGTGAGTGGCAGCAGCCGGCGCATTTTCCTGAGGGCAGGGCTGGCTGCTCAGCAAAAAAAAACCAAAAAAACAAAACAGCAAAAAAAAAAAAAAACGCTCTCGGGCTCTCAGCTGCCACGGGCAGAGGACCAGAATCTGAAATAGAGCAAGGGAGCGAGCTTCCTAACCACGTACCCTAACCCGGCCGGCTGTGAACTCCCTGATCTGACTGCTCGTAATTCTACCTAATCTTGCATAAAGTGCTGGGTATTAATTGCTAACATTAGCGATCTCATAGGCGGCCCATTGCCATTGTGATGTGTTCCTGAGGGTGGGGTGTGTCCCTGAGGGCAGGGCGGGTCGCCAAGCAGCATAACGGGGCCACAGTTCCCGAGAACAGAAATAGAAGTGACCGCCCCCCCACCAACTGGCCATCTGCCCTGGGGGCTGTAGCAAACTGTGACTCACCTCTTCAGCTCCCAAACCTGTCAGTTTGCGACCTTCTCCCCTTTGGTCTGTTTGCCTTCCCACCCAAATAGGAGGAGCCTGTGAACAGAGCTTGCTACAGCAGGGAGCATCTCTCTATAGGGGATCCTCTGCTTCAGTCTCTGCTTGAAACCTGCCTCAGGAAGCTTTGAATATAAGGGGCAGCTTGGGCTTCACCTTAGCATCTGAGCTCCTCCCATAGCCAAGGCTGTGTAGGCCTGGACCTCTCTAACAGGGCGCCTCCTAGTGCTTGCAACAGAGAATCACATAAACACTGGCATGATCTGGTCCTTTTTCTGAGGGTGTCAGTCATCCCCACAAAGCAGCTCTTGGGTCTTCTGTGGATCACAAGACATGCAGAGTGGGTCACCAGTGATCCTGAGGAAGCGAGTCTCAGGCTAGCAACTCTCCTTGGATCAGTGACCCACGCATCTACAATAGGATCAACTTGAATGTCTACTACTTCTGAGCCCCAGGTCCAAGAAATATTTAGTGTGTGGAATGGCAGAAAGCAACCATCTCAGGATTCACCCCAGGCGGAGCTGAATACCACTTTGCAACAGAAAAATTTTTGAGGAGATCCTTTAAGAAAATCTAGGCAACCAGTCTCAACCAATCTGCTTCTCCCCAAACAAGCTCAACTCCGAAGAATCCCCAGCTTGATGTCGGACTTGATTGCACCACCACATGATACATACCTCCTGATCTAAGGGTCAGAAAATCTCAGAACTGTACCAACTAGTTTTGTGTATTTATTTTTTCTTTCTCTTTTTCATTTTTAAAAAAAATTTTAATTTTTTTTGTAAATGGGAATCCGACTGAAAAATAATATTTTTGAATTTTTAACATTACTGTGGGTTATTGGGTTTTTCTTTTGTTGTTGTGATTTTTCTGGTTTTTTTTGTTTTTTTGTTTTTGTTTTTTTTTCTTTCCCTTCTTTTTCCTCTGCTCCTTTCTTGCCTTATGATCAATACTGAATTCTGGTGGAGGTGGATGTAAATACTTATCGGTGTGTATGTATTGGTGATTGGCTCTTATTTCTTTATTTCTTTAGGTCTTATTGAACCCTACTGCTAACTTCTTTCTCCAATGTACTCTGGTAATCCCTAAATTTAAGCATCTTTCTCTCATTCTCACCCCAAGTCTTTACCCTGTCCGCTCCCCAGTCCTACATTTTCCTTAGTCCTAATAAAATAACCTACTCCACCCTAATCCCTAGTTACACTATACTTTATAACAGGTGTGTTTTTATACCTCCCCAATTCACTTCCTTGACTTCCTAGTCAACCCTTCTCCCCAATTTCAGAGAGACCCCATTAACTGAAGAAACTGAAATGCTTCAAAACGGCTACTTGCTTAGTATCAT
>PVKS010009931.1:0-63269 GCA_004027875.1 Aplodontia rufa
TGGGGAGGGGGGAGGGTGCATGAAGAACTCATAGGAGACTGGAGAGTGGGAATATGGGGGAACCATCTCAGAAGCTGTTGTCATTTCTCCACGAGATACCCATTTAACGCATGAGTTCTTCTGGGGGAAACTGCAACAGGTGAAACCCAAGGTGGTCATCCATGTTTTGGCATTACCCCTGGATAACAAAGTATATATACATTTATTGTAATGTTTCCCCCTCAATTGTATCTCTATATACTTCTAATAAAAAAAAAAGTTCATGGGTTCAAACCCCAGCACCCACGTACAAAACTAAGTGTAAGAGCAACGAAACCCATGTAAAAAAACTTAATAAAAATTGATGCTGTCTGTCTCTCTTTCTCGCTGTCCTTCTCTCTTAAAAAAAATGTTTGGAAATAAATGAAAGACAAAGGTAGTGGTCAAAGTGTTCCTTTTATTGCTGATAGCTCTAGTTTAAGAACTCCACTTTGAATGAGAAGCAAATGACCTCATAGCTAACTCCAAAATTGGGCAGATTTATACCCCACTAACACACAGGATTGCAGAAACCAAATCAAGCCATTCATACTCTCAAAGGACAAAATTGAATTAGGGAAGCTAAGCATGCCCAATTAATTCTTCCCAACCTTTCACAAAGGTCACTTGTCTGCTCCAGGAGTAGATTTAGCAAAGAAATAGCCTGAAATCATCCTTGGGATTTCTCTAGATGGGACTTAACCATTAGGAGTAGGGAAGGAGCATTCCACACTTCCTCTGTACCTCAGTATAGCCCTACATTACTTTTCTTCATTTGCATAAGCTAGAGTAAATCCAACCACAGGGTGAAAGTTAGACAAGTTTATTTACTAGACACAAAATTAGAACTATCATATAATCTGGGGGAAATAAAGCCTTGGGGGAGGGAAGAGGGTGGGTACAGAGGCAGGAAAAAGGGGAGTTGTTAATTCTGTATGGTGCACTTGAATCCCCTGAGAAGCCAAATAATACTCATGCAGGCATTTGAATCTTGAAAATTCAAAAATTAATGTACATGTATATGTACATTTATATATGTAATAGGGGGCATTACATTGGAGACAAGGGAGTGAAGAGTGGATTAATGGCGGTTGAAGCTGGATAAGGATCGGGCTCAAGTAACATTATCATTATGTATTCATATATGATTGTGTAACAACAAATTCCTTCAGTATGTAAGAATATGCTGAATTAATAAAAAATTTTTAAAAACTAGAAGCAAAAAAATATAAAATAAATCACAAAGTAAATCAGAAATTACTTTAACCATAATTTGTTCACCATATTCTAATAGCTAGGAGCCTTGTGCAAAAACATCTGGGCTAGATGCTAATTAAACTCTTTGGAAGCAGATCTCTTCACATGCCTCCAAGGGAGAAAGCAGACCTCTAGGCTTCAGGATTTTCTCACCAAGAACACACAATTTCAGTATGGCCTATAGCCTAGTCTTACCCTCACATTTACTTTTCTTGGATTAGGCTTAAAAACATAGAGGAAACAAAGAAAATATATAAAAAAGAAGGTATAAAATATGAAAAGAATATTATAACTGGAGTCAAGTGCTCAGTATTTTATATTCTCATGACCAGAAATAAACTTTAGGTACCAACATTATTGTGTTTTGTTTCCTGTTATAACTAAAGTGACATAAGTAAAATGTATAAAACTATTTCTAATATATTAAAATCTCATTTTTATTGCTAACCTCTGAATACAATGTAACATGTTAAGGCAACATCAGTAGATGACAAATGGTGGTCCCTGGCTTTAAGGGACTTGTCATCAAGAAAGGACAGATGACTATACATCACCAGCAGCTCAATTTCTCTCTTAGGATAAAGGCTTATCTCCACCACAACCCACTGAGTCTGATTCTTAGATGAGAATATAAAATACTGAATGTACTCTAGTAAATGGCTCATCTGGTTTCAATTTCAGATAGCAAGGAGCAAACCTCAAGAGGTTCAGAATTTTAGTTCAGAAAGGCATGCAGAAGCTCATATGAGACAATTGAACTTGGCATTCATAGTACATGTTTGACACGAAAATAGAACTGTAAATTTCCTAAGAGTAGGTGATCTTTTAAGAATTTCAATACTTCCTGCATTCATTCAGAGTTTATATAAACTACCTCCTTTAAAATACATTATATATCCCAGGAAGATGGTATATGCCAAAGCTCATGAGTGCAGTTGAAGACCAGCCTGAAAATACATAGTTGGAACCTACATCATAAAAACAAAAATACCCACACTTAATAATAACATGTCTCCCAGCTTACTATTCCACACCCTCATGTGTTAGCTGAATGAAACAAGAAGAGCAGGAGATTTGCAATTTAGTTCCATCTACTTTGGTGTCTCTGGTCAAATCATTTGTTCTTGTGTCTCTTCATCTTATCATCTTTAAAATGGAGGAAAATCTTAAAAAATACGTGTACAAGGGCTGGAGTGGTTGCTTGGCGGTTAGAGCGCTTGCCTGGCACGTGCAAGTATGCCAGTTCAAACCCCAGCACCCACATACACAACAAAGTCTCTGAGCAGCAAAAGCCACATGAAAAACTAAATAAAAATGAGTTCTCTCTTTCTCTCTCTCTCTCTCTCTCACTGTCCCTCTCCCTTAAAAAAAAAGTGTAAAAAGATATTGCACAATTTCACATGCAATTTTCTTAACTTGTTTCAGAATACCAATGAAATCTACCACTGCAACGAATATGGATTGTTGTTTTGGAACCTGCCTCAGTATATGAGAACCAACTTCGAGATGCCTTGAGACTTAGGAAAGAGTGGCAGTCTATTCTAGGTTTGCACAGAGGACAGTTTACTGGGGGACTTACTGAGAGAAGTATAGTCTAGGCAATAGCAAAGTCAAATGGATTCCCAATTTGGTTGAGAAAGAAGGGCATATATGTATATGTGAGTGTGTGTATATACACATGCATGTTGGGGTAAAAGAGACTGCATTCTAGTCAAAATGTACCTGGTTTACTCTCAATTAATATCAAAGTCAGGGTTCTGCTGTAAAGTTCCACATACCACTCTAATGATTTTCTCTATAGTATTCAGGGATATTAGTCAGGAAAACCTGACTAGAGCTACTCTGAAGAAATCAATGATGGGTATAATTCTAGAAGGCTACAGTAAAGCCAGACTAAATCCATACAGATATAATTTTGGGTCATTTGGCAGATTTGCTGAAATAAAGAAAAGGGCTTAGAAAAACTAGAACATTCCCAAGTGGACACAATGATTCTGTGGTAGAATGAGACAAAATCCACACCCACTTGATTCCATTCCATTGTTCTTTCACTGGGTTTTGAAACTAATGAAGCAGTAAAGAAAATTCCTCTGTTCTATGTAACTGTACAGTTAATTCTGCCTGCACATATAAGTGAACAAAATATCCAATGTATCATTCACCATTTTTTACTGATTTTAATTATTACTTAGTTATTTCCAAATGTGAATTATAGGCTGGACAGAGGAATATGGGAAGCTATAGAGATGAAATAAATTCATTTAATTTACTATGAAAATTAAGATCCAAAGACTTCTTTATAGTCCAAAGCATTTAGACCACTTATCTTTATTTCACATACATGATTTCTGGAAAATTCAACCTGAAGAATTCTTAATTAGCCAATATCCCTTATCTGTTTCAAGAAATATAGTTAAGCATTGTGGGAATTCTGAGTGATAGAGAAAGACGGACTGGCTGAATATAGACCATAATGCAGACATATTTGTCTCAAGCTATTTTGAGGGTGTCTGGGCCTACTCTTTTGCATTACTTATGGAAATAGAGAATAACACTTAATTTTCCCTGTTTTCTGTTCTATATTAATCTCTCATTCCCTTCACTGAAATGAATAGTCCATAACTGGGTGTATAGTGTGTACATTGTTGCAAGGTGAAATCTTTGAGGGCTACCAGGATCTTATTCCTAAGTCATGAGTTTCTAAGGAAGATATGCTCAAAAACTGCACATCCGATTTTACTTTTATAACTAGTTTGTGATGTAACCTAGAAAAAATTAAGCATATATGTAAAAGAATACAAATACCTGCTATCCCTACATGAAAGGGCTCTTGCAAATCATTAAATAAATCAAAAGATGTATATGCATGTATATATTTCCACTTAAAAAGAACCCTACGGAATGCATTACAAAAATTTTGCTGATGTGTGTTATGGTTTAGATATGAGGTGTCCCTCAAAAGCTCATGTGTAAGAAAATGCAAGAAAGGTTAGATATGGAAGGATCGGTTCATGACAGCCTTAACCTAATCAGTGCACTGGTCCTCTGATGGGATTAAACAGGTGGTGAGTGTAGGCAGGTAAGGTGTGGCTACAGAAGGTAAGTCACTGTGGGGTGTGCCTTTGGGGTATATATTTTGTTCATGGTGAGAGGAGTCTCTTTCTGCTTCCTGGTGCCATGTTCCCAGTTGCTTTGCTCTGTTACACTCTTCTACCATGATGTTCTGCCTTGACTCCTTGGGCACAGAGCAAGAGTCTAAGAATGGAGACCTCTGAAACCGTGAGCGACAAAGTTTTCCTCCTCTAAAATCATTCTTGTAGGTCTTTTGGTCACTGCAACAAAAAACTGACAAAAATAATGTGTCTCCCAAAATTAGTTTCCAACTTCCCCATTCAAACTGCCTAAATGTATTGAAACCTACTTATTAGGATAGATATCAGAGAACTCCAAATATTGCCTTTCAAATACTGGGTCCAAACTACTCTCCTCTCCTCTTTGCACTGGTCCTCATTTCAGGAACCCTTTGGATTTATTCATTACTTTAAGCACATACATTTGCATTTAGT
Organism: Aplodontia rufa; assembly: GCA_004027875.1. Classification (NCBI taxonomy): domain Eukaryota; kingdom Metazoa; phylum Chordata; class Mammalia; order Rodentia; family Aplodontiidae; genus Aplodontia; species Aplodontia rufa. The sequence goes on from PVKS010009931.1 coordinate 4,842, forward strand.
CCAGAACATTTATTGATCCCCTATCAAATGCCAGGTACTGATCTTCTATATGTTTGATGGGTTATATTCAGGGAAAATGCAAAATACATAGATGTCCAAACTCTCTAGTTGTGGATATGCAAGAATAAATAAATGAAAACATAACTATTTAAACAGAAATACTTTCAATTTGTAAATACCATACTTTATAAATGGGTAAATTAACTCATAAAGCAGGTTAAGTGTAAGGGAGAACTGGGAAACAAGGAAGGCAGATGGAGAGCATTAGTTCTTTGGGGGAGTTTCCAATTTGAAATCAAGTGATCAGTGATAGGCTTATGGTGAAATGAAATATAAGAAGGAACAGAATGAGATTACAGGAGAGAGCAATGTGCATATTGGGGGAATGAATGTTAGGGACAGGAGCCATAAGGCAAGAGTTTGCCTAAATATTCAAGAAACAGAAAGGACATTAGTGTGTGTGGAACAGAGTGAGCAAAACAAGGAGAGGAAGGGGCTGGAGTGGTGGCTAAGCAGTTGGAGAACTTGCCTGGCACACACCAGGACCCTGGTTCAAACCCCAGCACTATACATGCAACTGAGTGTCCGAGAAACAAAGGCCAGATGAAAAAATAAATAAAAATTAGTTCTTTCTGTCTCTCCCACTCTCTCTTAAAAAAACAAAGAGAGGAAAATTACTTAGCAGAAATAACTTACTGAGCTCCATGAATCACTCATTATGTCCCCACACTAATTTTACAATCAGTAATAGTAGGTTGGTGATCAACACAAGAAAACAAAACAAAAGGGTTCAGGCACAGATTATATAGTGTGCTTTATTGTCATTACCAGCAGTCCTGCCTTCCCTCTCCCAGATGCATTTGATATGATGCAACATCAGTGTTTAAAAAATGATCATGTTAAATTATAAATTGCCTTATTAAAATAATTTTCTTGATTAGTAAAGTAGGCTTTTTGAAAATATTTTCCCCTGACAAACTTTGCCTCAATATGTTTGTGTCTGTAAATCCAAATTTTCTCAGAATAATCACTTGCCATCTAAAGCTATTTTGCTTTTCAAGGAGAGTTAGAGAATACTTCATATCACAAAAAAAGCATTTTGTCCATCTATTCCCATTTGACAAAAAAATGCAACAAGTGGATTTTTCTGGGTATTGTCCTAAAGCCCTGCTCTTCATCAAATGTTTAATGAATCATTATTTTGATTAAAAATGATGGAAATAACACAACTGTGATATATTGTTTTCAAATAAATCTGATGTGTGATAATCTTTTTCAGAGATCCTCAAGGAAATCTTTGTCCTGAATTTGTACCAGTTTATTTCTGTTCAAACAAACAAACAAAATCTTGTTCTTTATTGAACTCTCCTGAAATCATATCAAGGAACCATGGTTAAATGCCACATTTATAAATCATTTCTGCTCCTGGGGAGGTTAAAAAGGGCTTATAATGTGTCTCTTCTTTTCAAACAGAATTTGTGTCTAAGCAAAATCTTTCTGTCCTACTAATCTCAAAGTTTGTTGGGTAGGCAAATCCAAATTTTCTCTGACAAACAGGAGGCCAAAACCATTTTTAGAATATACAAAAAACACCCAATGCTATTGTAAATAGATTTTAAAAATTAAAAATATATAAAAATATTTTTTCTGATCTCTGTAACTCTTGATTCTGAAATTTCTGCATGGCATGTGTCTGAAACATGTCAGACCTATGAGAAAGACAAACACACCAATGAAATAAGTAAAAGAAACAAAGATTAAACGCTATACATAGGTTCTTCAGATCTTTCTTCTCATGCTGAAACTTCTGGCTTCTAGGACAATAACACATGTTTTCCTTGTTCTGACACTCAAGAAGTTGTCTCCTCTTTTGTAATAAGTGAATCTAAATTCTCATGAGGGTGTCAATAATATACAATAAAGTATGAGCCCAGCTGGCATGCTTACAGGGACCAAATTGTGTGGATTCACTTTAATCCAATACATTGTTCCACTATTAATTTGCAAATAAATGATGTATTTTCTTTCTAGAAATAGCCCAGGATGGCCAGGCAAACTGACTTATTATCTAAATGGAATAACACACTGGTGAATTTATTTTACTAGAGACCCAAATGGATCTAGAATATAATAAATATTTGGATCCTTTAAACCAAACCAAAAAGAAATCTATTGCACAAGGCTCAGTTTGAAGAGAAATGGGGGATGAAGTTCTTCTGAAAAATAACTGTCAAGTTCTCCTCTTCTGAAGAGACTGAAGTCCACCATGATCAACTTATGAATTGACCTCCTCCTTGACAGTTCATGTGCTCATCATAAATATATCATGGTGCTCAAAACTCTACAGGGTAAAGAAAAAATGGTACATGTGTGATAAGGAGGTACCACAGTCCAGAGAACAAGCTCTTGAGGCAGAGTTTAAAGACTTCCTCGTCTACTACCACCTGTGTGAACTCAACCAAGGGTCTGTCTTAGGCTTAAGTGTTGTTTCACCAAATGTGCAAAAAGAAGTGAGTGGAGCCTGCCTAGAGGAAGGGATGTTAGTGGGGCTGGTCAGCCATGGTAGTCATGGAGAAGGTGTGCCAGACTCAAGAGAGCACAGAGGTACCAGAGAGGTCTCTGGAGTAGCCTGGCAGAATCTGAGTTGCCTTTTCACTGGGCTTTCAGCACACTCAGCCCCCAGAGTCACAGAAGAGAGGCTGGTGACACACAAGCACCGGATGCTTATTATAGTTTTGATATGAGATATGCCACAAAACACCTGTGTTAAGGCAGGAATATTCAGAAGTGAAAGGATCAGATTGTGAGAGATGTAACTTAATCAGTCCATCCTAGTTCGCATTGACTGAGTGGGTGGTGACTAGACAGGTGGCCATGGCTCGAGGAGGTGGGTCACTGGGGGCTTGCCCTGGAAATGTTCATCTTCCCTGGGGCTGATTCTCCCTTCTCTCTATCTCTCTCTCACTGTCTCTCTCTCTTCTTCTTGGCCTCCATGAGCACAGCAGTTCTCTCTTCCACACCCTTCCCCCATGATGTTCTGTGTCACCTTGGGGCCAGAGCAATAGACTGTGCCAACCAAGGGCTAAACCTCTGAACTTGTGAGCCAAAATAAACTTTTATTTCTATAAGTTGTTCTCAGGTATTTTGGTCACAGTGATGTAGAAGCTGATTAACACAGTGCCCAAGCTGCCTTTACAATCAGCATCCAGGACTAACAGGTTTGCTCTCATCACATATTGGCCCATCTGTTGCTCAACACCTAAAGTCATCAGGATGTAGAAATTGCCTCAGGGTCAGACAGCAGGGCCTCTTCCTTTGCCTTTTGGTGCCTTCTCTTTTTGTCACTGCTGGTCTTGTGCCCTACCTGGCAGACCTGGCAGGTCCTTTCTCTGTTATGCATTGCATTGACAAGTCACAAGGATTAACCTAGAGAGAGGATGCCTGGCCTGCAGAGGTCTGGAATCAAATGCAAATTTTCTCTGTTTATTCCTTTCTTCTGTGGATCTTAGAAATGCAACCTACATAAACAAGCAATTTGCCTATTAAGCATGGCCACTGGTCTCACCCCCACCCTGAAGTTACCCAACTATTTTCCTGGATGATGGTACTGTCCCTGGATCACTTCACTGCTCTGGCATCTGCCATCTACCCTGACTTGCTGGGTGTTCACCTGGGATCTCCAGCTTGTGTATGCTGACAGGCTTTGACAGTGCTACAAAGGGATGATATGCTATCCTGCACACTATGATTCTTTTATGAGCAACTCTACTCTTACTATCTTGGAGTACTCCCTAAACACCCTGGGCTATTTTATACCCTCCAGAAGCCTAAGAAATCCTCCTCTCCAGAACACATCCATTTTTTGGACTTCACCATCTAATCAGGCAGCTGGGATGTACGCTTAAGACATTCAGGCATCTCACTCTTCCTTGCCCAAAGGAAAGAGAGGTGAAGACCCAAGGACAGCCTAGGGAACGGATGGCAGTAGAGGAGGAGGAAGGTTAAAAAGAGACAAATGGACAGGACCATACAAAGAAAAATCCCCCTAGAGGTGTGGAAGCAGCACCACTTATATCCCCAGATACCAAAGGAGACCTCAATTCCATGGAGTGTAGTCCTGGGTCTAAGGAGGGAAACTTGCATTCGAAGGACTTAGAAAGTGCAGTACTTTGGATGAGATAGGCTAGGTGCCACCCACGAGCTGCTCCTCTGACAGCCATTCAGTCTCCAGCTCACTCAGACCTGCTGTGGGTTTCTGGACTACTAGGAAGTCTGATCCAGATGCAGCAATGAACCTGACACATCTCAGGGTAGTCTACCCTGCTGTATAGGGTGACCACAGAATGGCTGGATGAAGGCGATCTACCTAGCTCTCCAGTCTATCAGTTGTCAGGGAAAGAGGTAAAGAAAGAAATCAGTGTCCATTGGGAAGCTGCGCTCCACATACTGCAGTTAGTCACAGGCCCAGTAAAAGAAAAATGTCCACAGTAAGGATGCTACCTTTGACAGAACATGAATGGACACTGCTGCATTTGATAGGGGCTCAATACTCAATTTATTAACTGAAAGTTAATCTACACTTTGCCTACAGAAGCCTGAGGCCACAAACCTCAAGCAGTGTTGTACGCTATGTGTGAGGCAGGCAAGCCCAGTCAAAGCCACCCTGGATTTGAAATACCTGTACCTGGAAGAATGCCCACTACTGTTTTATGTGTTCTCTTTACATTACCTTATTTGCCCCAATGGCTCGTGTCTTTTCCCCATTGTGTACAAAAAGGCCTATATCTTGTTGCCTCTTTTCATATGTCTCTTTGCTCTTTTACTTCACTGTGGAGGAAGAATTGACATGCACGTGTGGTGAAGTTTTGAGCTAGATTTGACATATTTTCTCTGTTCCAAGCAACAGGAAGTGAAGTAACCATCTTCATGATAGCTTGTGGAAATAAAGTATGGGGGAATTCCACAAATAGATACCACACCGGACTAAACTTTCTATGCTTGACTGGTATACTTTTGTTGGAAGTCTTTGTAAAAATAGTTGTATTAAAATATAATTGACACATTAACACACATACTTAAAAGGATGTACTTTGAAGTTTTGACACAGTTAAGAAAAAGAACAACTCTCTCACTCACAAATATTTTCTCTTGCCCCTTCATATGACCTCTCTTCTACCTTCCCCTTTTCCGATCCTCCATCCCCAACACATTCTTATGATCTGCTTTTGGTCACTGTAGATGTGCTGTTATTTTCTGAAATCTACGTAAATGAATTTGTACAATGTGGCCTCTTTTGTCTGGCTTCTTTCACCAACCATAATTATTTTGAAAGTAATCCATAATTTTGTGTGTGCCAATAATCTATTCCTTTATTTTGTTGTGTGGTGTTCATTCACCACAGTTTATTCATTTAGCTATTAGTAAATGTTAATAGTCATCAGGCAAAGTTGCTTGTAAGACTTTGAATATACAGTTGAATAGAAGGGCTGGGAAGGATATGTTTAACTTTTAAACAAACTGCCTGTTTCAGTAGTGAGTGTGTCACTGGCAGTGCGGAACAGTTTTAGTTCCTATACTTTCTCATCAAAACTTGGTGTGGTTAGAATTTTTTAATTTTAGTTCTTTAGTAGATATGCAGTAGCTTCCCTTTGTAGTCTGAAGTTGCACTTAGTTTTTGATACAGTATACAAAGAAGTTTTTCAGAAGCATGATTTAAAAATATTTTTTTTCCAATCTGTGCCTTATCCTTTCATTCTTATAGCAATGTTTTTCCTGGAGCAGAACTTTTAATTTTAATGAAATCTGTCATTTTTTTCGTGTGGATCTTAATTTTCATATCTATAGAAAATCTTTCCCTAACCCAAGAACACAAAGATTCTATCCCTTAAAAATTTCAGATATTTATGTTTTATATTTTTGCCTTTGATCAACCCTGAGAGAGTCTTTAAATGGTAAGAGGTGAGGAAGAAAGTCCTGTTTTCTGATATGGTTTTCTCTCCGCCATGCCCACTTACTACATGTTCTCTGAACCTTTTATCAGAAAAGACTTCTCTCCATTGCATTGCCTTTGTACCTTTTTTGAAAATCAGTTGTCTCAATATGTGTGGCTTAATATAAAATTTGTTCTGTTCCACTGACTAATTTTGTTTGGCTCTTGATTATAATAAATTCTTTCCCTAACTACTTTTCAGGCAGTCATGTAAATTGACTTCCAATACTATGGTCTCACCACGTTACCACATATACTAAGATCTATCTGAAATGTGTATAAATCAATGTAGTTTGGTTTCTAACTGGAATTAATTCCAAAAACCACATAAAAATATTGAGATAAGAAATCTGTGTATTGGGTGTGGAGCCGTGGCTCAACGGTTTCAGCGCTTGCCTGGCAAGCACAAGGACCTGGGTTCAAACCCCAGCACCACATACACAACTAAGTGTTGGAGCAACTAAGGCCATGTGAAAAACTAAATAAAGTTCTCTCTCTCTTTCTCTGTCTCTCTTATTTTCCCTCTCTTTTCAAAAAAGAAAGAAAGAAAGAAAAGAAATTTGTGTATTGTGCAGTCTACCAAACTCAAGCAAATTCATGATAATCTGTCACAAAAAGAAGCTTGGAATATTGAGGAAATATAGTATAGGGAGTATGTAAGTGAGAGTTGAGCCAGTAATCCTAAAGCATCATTAATAGACAACAGGGAAAAAAGAAAAAAATGGGGATACTCAAGGACTATATTTTAAAAGAAAATAATATATTTCTACAATTGTTTCAAAAATTACTTTGCATTATGAGATAATTGAACAAATTTTATGAAATAGAATGCAAACATTTAAATATAATTTCAAAATTTTTTTATTTGCTAAATCCACTGAAATGCTAAGTATAATTTTGAAGAATTTTCCAGTATCACCTTATGTTTTATTTTTCATCCCCTCAGGGTTATTTGCTGTATTTGTCTTATACATATGATTGTGAATAAAATGTAACTTTACTTCAAAGAAAAATGAACAAGGAATACATGTTGTCAACTTGTCTAAAATATTTTCATGTTCTGACTCATTTTTGTGTGTTGGAATTTTAAGAGATTTTTAAAAATTTGACTATCATGAAAACCTTGAAAATTTCAGTGAAATCTCAAGAAACAATTAAAACAACTACAACAATAAGTGAAAAGATGATAAAAACAATCAGCACTATGATATTTCTTATCAAAGTTCACGCTTAAGGGCTGTGTGTATTTAACTTTTTAACTTTTAGTCTTTGCTGCAGTGAAATAAGTTTTTTGATAAGTAGTTTCCTTATGAGTCATTATTTCTTTACACTTGAAAACAATTAATGATTTTATTTTTATGAGACCATCTTAGAGTGTGATATAGTCAGAGAATAGGTATGCTGATTATTTGTAAACCTTTAGGTTCTAAGAAATTTAAGAACTTGATTTATTTTAAGAGAGAAGGACAGTAAGAGAGAGAGGGAGATGGAGAGAGAAAGATGGAGAGAATCAATCTTTATTTAGTTTTTCATGTGGCTGTCATTGCTCTGACACTTAGTTGTGTACGTGGTGCTGGGGTCTGATCCCACATATGCATGCCAGGCAAGCACAAAACAATTGAGCCACTGCTCCAGCCCCAAGAGCTTGATTTTTTTTTTTTTTAATGTTGTGGAATTTAGCCTTATTTCTTGGAGAGAAATGAAAACATATCCATAGGTTGTTCATAATGAATCAACACATGCTCATTCAATTCTCAGCATATTTAGATATTTTAGGAAAAAAGACCTATAAAATATAATCCTATCTACACCAAGTTTAAAATGTAGTTGTGGGGAAGACATTCATTGCCTCAAGAGAAAAGAGCCTGATACAATTAGTCCAAAATCCTACTTCAATAAACTGCTATAGGATAAACCTGCCTGTTCCTGTTTTATTAAACTACCAATTATGATATCTAAAATGCTTAACTTCAGTGAATAAAAGGCTCAAACTTACTTTAGAAAATTTTTCAGGGTATTAAAGGCATTTAATTCCTGTAAAACTAATATAGATACCAGAATTGTTGACATTGGCAAGGATATTGACCTCCATTGTAAAATCTCACAATTAACCCTACATGTTGAGTTCTAAGAGAATCACTAAGGCAAGATGTGACATTTAAGCTGAGAAGTAGGAGTGATAATAAGTTTCAGGTTGATTAGAGGCCTATTGTTGCCACCTCCAAAGCAGTGAGCATGAAGTGCACAGTTACTAGTCCAAACTATGAAAAAGTTAACAAATGAGGTGAAAACCTGAAGATGAAGGTCAAAATATATTCCCTAAACATGGCTTCATGGATATGTAACAAGTGAACTTATCTACCATTTACAGTGAGAAGTGCCCATTCTTGGTTAAATGTTTTTCTGTTGCTGTCTTGAAATTCTTTATAATTTTTTTTACTATTTAATTTATATTTTATTGATAAATTGTAATTATATGTAATAGATTCACAATGACATATTCATATTTTTACATGACATAATGTGATCAATCTCCCCAGTACCTTACTTTTCCATTTCTTTCTTCCTCCTGATCCACTTGCTCAACTCCACTAATCTCCCCTCTTATTATTTTTATTTTAATTAGTATACTATATATGTATGTATAATATATACAAACACACACACATATGTATATATATATGCAGAATTTGTGATTCGTTGTGGTATCTTTGCACATGGACTTGGCATAATTTGGGAGACTTCATTCCCAATAATGTCTGAATTTAGGTTCTCTAAATGAAGTCAATAGGATTATGCAAATGAACAGGAGACACATGCAATATGTGTTTCTGCCACTATTTCCATTGTCCATTTATACACAGGGTTCACAAATCTAGCCTCTGTAACATGCTCACTTTGGAGTCTCAGTATGCCCATGCTTCATGAGTCCATCAGAATTCTGTACTCATACTCCTAGTGAAACATCTATAATTGACAATATGAAGGCCCTTCTCAAAATTTTCTTTCTCCCTTATGTTATTTTCAATTTTACCAAACCATTTATGCTGAAAAAGATGACCAACATACAGAGAAATTTAATTTGAGAGCAACTCATAGTTCTTACTGCTTTTAGACCTTCCTTCTTTGGCACCAAGCAGATAGCAGAGAATTTTGGTAGAATGTGTACATATCAAAAAATAGCATAAAAGCAATGGAGTTAGTTTGTACTAACTCCAAGTTAAGAAGAGAGGAGCTGGAGCCATGGCCTGGTGGTTACAGTACTTGCCTGGCATGTGCTAGGATGTGGATTTGAACCCCAGCACCACATGCACAATGAAGAGTCTGAGCAATGAGGGCCACATGTAAAACTAAATAAAATTGATTCTGTCTTTCTTTTCCTCTCTCGCTTTCCCTCTCTTTTTTAAAAAAATCTACCTTCTAGAAAAAGAAAAGAAACATGAGTATGTAGAGTACAAAATAGAAATTGTGTGATTTTTTGTGATTTCACATACTCATTTAGAAATATGTTCTTATATTTACATGTAAAAGTAGCATTGCCTCATATAAAGAGGGATAAAATTCATACTAATAAATATGTTTTAAGTATAATTTAGAAGAATGTTATGGAGCAAATTTTTTTAAAAATCCTTGAAACTTGAGAGACAACAGAGGAAAGGAAAAAGCTTCATACTTTAGCTCTCTACTCTTCTTTTCTAGGTTGGCCATGATAAAGTATAGCTTTCAGAATGCCTTTATGTATTTCATATCCTAATTTCTCATATAACCTTATTGTCAAATTTCCATGGCCAGATGTATTTTAGGATGACTAATAAAAGAGAAACTAAAGAACTATATGTTGGTGGTTTAAACAACAGATATTTATTCTTTAACAGTTCTGGAGGGAAAAAATCCAAAAATCAAGATGTCACCAAGGTCATGTTTCCTCCAAAGGACCTAGGGAAGAATCCTACCTTGGTGTTTTTTTGTCAATATATCTATATCACTTCCATCATCACATGCCATCTTCTATTTCTCTAAGTGTATCTAAATATCTTTCTCATCATAAGGATAATAGTCATTGGATTTCGCATCCTTATCCAGTATGCCCACACACTTATTATAACTGGATTAAAAATAAAAAAAAATGTACTCTATTTTACAAGTTTCTATTCACATGTTCCATTCAGAATACCCAGGTGAACACAAATTTTGGGAAACACTCTGTGACCCAGTGAAAATACCTTTAATTTTACTTCTTCACTGCATTTTGAACAAGTGGCTCTGCATTTTCATTTTGCATTGGTTCCCACACATTTCTTTAGTCCTGATGTCACATTTTTGCCAACAGAGACCATCTTAGGAAACATGGTTTAATGAAAGAGGCTGGGGAGTTGATGATGGAATCCCAGAATTACACAGATTTATCCATCTGTTGGGCCCCACTTATTCTAGGTAAGCCAATGTGAGAGAGGTATTTCCTTGTAAGACCCATGTACCTATAGCATGGAAAAGCAGAGAACTTTTGTCTTTCTAGTCAGGCTCGTTCCCAAGATAAAATAAAGAGTTGAACCAAGATGTTCAGTTATTCTGAACTTTAACAGACTATATTTTCTACCTCATGATACTAAATAAAAGTTCAGCAAGGTAAAAATTATACTAATCAAATTACTTTCTCATGGAGGCAACACTAAGAATACAGATGAAAAGTATTCACTCACACCCTCTTGTGTTTGAATCTCTTACCCAATGAACTATGTCTTTAAATATGTAGTTAATGGAATATGGTCACAACTCTATTAGTAGACTCCTGTTTTCATTTTCCTGGGGCTATTCATTTGAGTAGACTCTTAGAATTACTGGTGGATAACTGCATTTTATCCTAGAAGTCTCTGAAATGGTTGAGAAAATGAATTAATAAAAACAAATCCAAGACTATTTACATCCAATGATGGAAACCAACTTTCTCTTTTATTAGCCATCCTAAAATACACCTGGCTACTGAAATTTGATATTAAGGTTAAACAAAAAATTAGGATGAAATACATAAATGTCTTATATTTGAAAGTAAGTTCTTTTCATTAAAATTCTTCAAAGAGATATTTATTAAAGGACATATATCCAAACTGCTAACGGACTAAATTCCCAAAATATCAAAGTCTAAGTTTCAAATCAAGTTTCCTGATTATTGTGGGTTAAAAGTCCAAAGTTCCAAAGGTCCATAAATATTTCTCCCTAATGTATAATTTGGTTCATTCTCAGTAACATGGTTCTTTGCTTCTTAGTGGGATTGAGAGTGCCTGTATTATTTATATTTGGACTTCTTTCATGGAGATGAGTATGGGTTTCACGAGGCCTCCATTGTTTTATTAATTAAATGCATGTTTCTAACGAATTATGTCTAAGGAATTAATAAGTTTCTTACAGCATTAGCCACATGATAAAGAAATTTAGACTATGATCCAATACATAGGCCCTCAGAACAGCTAAACTAGGCAAAATTTTGACCCCAAAATGCAGCACAGAATGGCCAAAGAACATAGCAGAAACTCAATAGATTTTGAGAGAAATATAAAGTACACTTTGTTTTAGCCTCACTAGGAGGACCATTTGTCTCTGCCATTTATCTGAAACTTTTCATCTGGGAATTTAGAACTCATAGCATTCTTTTAGTTTGGGGTTAATTTAGCACTATGAATTTTTCATGTACAATGCATGTCATTGTTCATTTCTTGGTCAGAGTCTTCATTTACTTTTCCTTTCTGATCACTCTGTTGCTCACATACAAACTGGCCTTTGAGTTCTACACACTGATATTGCATCTTCAGCCTCTGATGTGTGTCGAGCCCACAGGACTGTACTATAGTTGCTACTTTCATAGTTTTCTACTATGGAATTGTAGTTGCCAAAGATAGCTATTTCCCTACTCTCTAGGGAATACCTCTCCCTTTCATAATTAACAGATCTGAAGTCAGCTTGGGACCAGTTGGTAAAGGGAAATTACTTGAACTGATAACAAGTAGCATATGTCAATGCTGAAGATTTCTGTAAAACCTATTTTTTCCTACAGTTGAGTCTTTGTTTCAGGCTAGCCTGCTTAAGAAAAGCTGTGCCTGAAAAGTAAGCTCAAGCAGATAATTGTCTGAGATTTTCTTACCCAATATCCTCCTGAACACCCTAAATTCCAGAGCCAGGTCCCTTTCTCCCTCTGCTCTAGTCATTCTTTCAGGCACCTGCCTCTCCCTGAAGACTTGCTCTTTAACTCAAGCTTCTTAAATTTCTGCCTCTGCAGAAATAATCACTCTCCTGTGTTCTAAATTGTAAAAATCAGCTAAAGTCACCATCTCTTATGGCAGATGTAGTCTGATATATCTATGTCCCAAACCCTGGAATCAAATAAAAATCTTTCATTTTTTTATTTGGAAAAAAGTTTTGTGGATGAAATTAAGCTAATTTTTAAAAAAAAATTTGTATATTTATTTTATTGGTTCTTTTTGTATGCATGAGAAAAAAGATATACAATGGCATAATTATGAAAGCATGGAATAGAACTCATTTTAATTCAGTCCCCAGGATTACCCCATCCCCTCCCTGCCTCCCACTCCCAGCTCTTTTTAGATATCATGACAATAGAATAAACAGTGACTTAATATAAAAGCATAGGGTATAACTTGTTCTAATTTAGTTCCCAGTATTTCCCCTTCCCCATACCCCATTCTCTTCCCATTACTCTATTGTTCTTTCTTTTATTTACTAATAGGCCTTTTTAAAATTAGTGTCTTGTTGATGCACATGTTCATGAGATTCACTATGTTTTGTTTATACAGGAACCCAGGAAAGTCAAGTCTAATTAATTCTACAAACTTTCCCATCCCTTCTCCCCCATTTTCCTTCCCCTTTTTCTTTTCTTCTGATCTTATCTTTTTTGAGTCAGCTTCCACATATCATAGAGAACAGTCAACCTTTGGCTTTTTGAGACTGGCTTATTTCACTTACCATCCTCAAGTAAGTTCCATCTATGGTGCTAGCAAATGCCATAAAGTCATTCTTCCTTATGGTTAATACTCCATTTTGTGCATATACCACAGTTTCTTTATCCACTCATCTGTTGAAGGGTACCTTGGTTGGATCCATAGCTTAGCTACTGTGAATTATGCTGCTATAAATATTGATGTGGCTGCATCACTGTAGTATGAGAACTTCAGCTCTTTAAAAACAAACATCAGAAAATGAAGATCGGCTAAACATTGTCAAATTCAAAGAAGACAAAGAAGATAAGCAACTTATATTATAAATAAGAACTTCCAAATAATATTTGATGAGATGAGGCGTAATAATCTGAGAATCATTGGCCTAGAGGAAAACTCCGAACAGCAAACAAGAGGCATCAAGAACCATGAAAGCGAAATCATAAGCAAGAACTTCCCTCATCTTAAAATTGATCTGGAATATCACATCCAAGAAGCTTATTACCAAATAGGCCTAATCAAATGAGAAACTCACCAAGACATATCATATACAAAATGAATAACAGAGAAATTAAAGAGAGAATTTTAAAAGCAGCTAGAGAAAAGCCCCAAATCACATTCAGAGGCAAACCAATTCAGATCACTATGGAGTTTTCAGAACAAACAATGAAGGCCAGAAGATCTTGGAACAATATCTTTCAAGTGTTGAAAAATAACAACTTCCATCCAAAGATAAAATACCCTGCAAAACTCAGCTTCAAATGTGATGGGGAAATTAAATACTTCAACGATAAACTCAAGCTAGCAAGATACATGAACACAAATCCTGCGCTACAGAACATTCTCAAGGATTTCTCCATTCAGAAGAAAATGCCAATGATATCCTAAATCCTTAAACAAGGGCGAGTCAATAATCATATTATACACAAATTGACTTCCAAGATGACTCAAAACTCTGTAATTGTTACAAAGTCAAAGACTCAGCCTCCCATATCTATTCTAACTTTGAATGTGAATGGTCTCAATGCCCCAATTAAAAGACACAGACTTGCCCACTGGATCATAAAACAAAATCCAACAATATGTTGCCTGCAAGAGACACATTTGACACTCAGAAATAGACACAGGCTGAAAGTGAAATGATGGCAAAATGTCTACCAGGCCTGCGGCCTAAAAAGCAAGCTGGTGTGGTGATTCTAATTTCTGATAAAATCAATTTCCAACTAAAACTAGTCAGAAAGGACAAAGAGGGTCACTTTATCATACTAAAAGGGACAGTCCATCAAGAAGATATAACGATAATCAACATTTATGCCCCCAATTACAACCCCCCCCAAATATATGGAAAAAATACTTAAGGACATTAATCCTCTCATTGATCTCAACACAATAATTCTGGGGGACTTCAACACACCACTATGAACTCTAGACAGATCATTAAAACAAAAAAATCAATAAAGACATCTCCAATCTGAACAACTCTATTAATCAATTGGGCTTCAAAGACATCTACAGAATATTCCATCCTAAGACAGCTGATTTTAGATCCTTTGGATATATATCAAGGAGGGGGTTGCTTGGTCAAATGGTGGTTTCATTTCAAGTTTTCTTTTTTTAGCAATCTCCATGCTGCTTTCCAAAGCGGATGGACCAATTTGCAGTCCAATGAACAATGTATAAGTGCACCTTATTCCCCACATCATTTCCATCTTTTATTGTTATTCATATTCTTGATAATTGCCATTCTAATAACAGTAAGGTGAAATTTCAGTGTAATTTTAATTTGCATTTTTCTAATTGCTAGAAATACTGAACATATCTTCATATAGTTGTTGACCATTTGTTTTTCTTCATTTGAGAACTGTCTGTTTAGTTCTTTTGCCCATTATTGATTGGGTTATTTGGGAATCATTTTATTTGGTTGGTTGGTTGGGTTTTTTGGGGGGGCTTGGTGTTTTTGAGTTCTTTATATAGCCTGGATACTAATGCCCTATATGAGAAGTAGTTGGCAAAGACTTTTTTTCCCATTATGTAGGTTCTCTCTTCATTCTCTTTATTGATTCCTTTGCTGTGAGAAAACTTTTCAATCTAATGTCATCCTATTTATTGATATGTAACTTTATTTCTTGTTCTTTGCGAGTGTTGTTAACGAAGTCAGTTCCTGAGCCAATGTGTTGGTGTTAGGTCCACTTTTTGTAGGTACAGGGTTTCTAATTCCTAGTTGTTTGATGCACTTTGAGTTGAGTTTTGTGCAGGTTGAGAGAGAGAGAGGCCCTAAATTTCATTCTACTACACATAGATTTCCAGTTTTCCAAGCACCATTTGTTAAAGAGGCTGACTTCTCTCCAACTTATGTTTTTTGTACCTTTATCAAGTATGAGGTAACTGTATTTATGTGGGTTTATCTCAGTGTCTTCTATTCCATTGGTCTTCATGTCTTTTTTTTTTTTCTTTAAGAGAGAATGACAGAGAGAGAGAGAGAGCAGAGAGAATCAATTTTTATTGAGTTTTTCACATGGCTTTCATTGCTCTGACACTTAGTTGGGAATGTGGGTGCTGGGGTTCAAACCCGTATACTTGCACATGCCAGGAAAGCATAGAGATACCACTCCAGGCCCTTCATGTCTGTTTTAATGCCAGTACCATGCTGTTCTCACTGTAGTATGGTTTGAAATCAGGTATTGTGATACTTCCAGCTTTGCTTTTCTTGCTAAGGATGACTTTGACTATTCTGGATCTCTTTTATTTTTTCTAAATGAATTTCATGACAGTTTTTTTTTTCTAATTCTGTGAAGAATGTCACTGGAAATTTAGATAGATATTGCATTAAATCTAGATAATGCTTTTGGTAACATGGCTGTTTTTATATTACTTCTGCCTATCCAACAGCATTGCTCCATATTCTAAGATCTTCTATTTCATTCTTTACTGTTCTATAGTTTTCATAGTAGAGATCTGTCACCTCTTTTGTTAGATTGATTCTAAAATATTTCATTTTAGTTTTTTTATGCTACTATGAATGGGATCATTTTCCTAATTTCTTTTTCAGCAAGTTCATCATTGGAATATAGGAAGGTATTGGTTTCTGAATCTTGACTTTTTATCCTATTACTTTGCTAAATTCATTTATGAGCTCTAGAAGTATTCTGGTGGAGTTTTTTAGGTCTTCTAAATATATAATTGGCAAACAGATAATTTGAGCTCTTTATTGTCTATTCTTATCCTTTTATTCCCTTTTCATGCCTATTTCCTCTGGCTAGAGTTTCAAGGACTATCTTGAACAGGAGTGGTGAAAGTGTGCATCCTTGTCTTATTCTTGTTTTACAAGGAAATATTTTCAGTTTTTCTCCATTCAGAATAATGTTGGCTTTGGGTTTGTCATATATACACTTTACAATGTTGAAGTAAGTTCCTTTTATCCCTATTTTTTTTTTTGGTGTTTTAAACATGAATGGGTGCTGTAATTAGTCAAATGCTTTTTCTGCATCTATGAAGATAATCATGTGATTCTTGTTTCTAATTCGATTTATGTGGTGGATTACATTTGATTTCCACTTATTGAACAAGCCTTGCATTCCCGGGATGAATCCCACTTGACCATGGTGCACTATCTTTTAAATACTTTGTGTATGTGGTTTGCCAATATTTTATTAAGAATTTTTGCATCGGGGGCTGGAGCAGTGGCTCGGTGGTTACAGCACTTGCCTGGCATGCACAAGTACACGGGTTCAAACCCCAGCACCCACGTACACATCTAAGTGTCGGAGCAACAAAAGCCATGTGAAAAACTCAATAAAAATTGATTCTGTCTCTCTCTCTCTCTCTCTCTCTCACTGTCCTTCTCTCTTTAAAAAAAAAGAAAAAGAATTTTTGCTTCAATATTCATTAAGGATATTGGTCTGAAGTTTTCTTTCCTTGATGTATCTTTGTCTGGTTTGGTATAAGGGTGATACTGGTTTCATTGAAATGAGTTGGGCAGAGTTTCCTACTTTTCTATGTCATGAATAATTTTTAGGAGGAATGGTAATAGTTCTTCTTTAAAGGTCTGGTAGAACTTGGCTGAGAATCCATCTAGTCCTAGACTTTTCTTTGTTGGAATGCTTTTGATGGCTGCTTCAATTTTATTACTTGAAATTGACCTGTTCAGGTTTTCTGTTTCCTATTGGTTCAATTTGTGTAGAGCATGTCTCTAGAAATTTGTTCATATCTTCAAGGTTTTCTACCTTATTTGAGTATAAATTCTTGAAATAGTTTCTGATTATCCTTTGGATTTCAGAAATGCCTATAGTTCCTTCTTCATCTCAAATTTTAATAATTTGAGATTTTTCTCTCTTTTATTTAGTATAACTAATGGTTTTTTAATTTTGTTTATCCTTTCAAAAAACCAATTATTTTGGCTCATTGATTTTTGTATTGTTTTAACTGCAATTTCATTGATTTCAGCTCTGATTTTAATTATTTCTTGTCTTCTACTAATTTTGGTGTTGGTTTGGTCTTCTTTTTCAAGGGCCTTGAGATGTAAAGTTAGGTATTTATTTGGTGTCCTTCTGTTCTTTTAAGGTATGCACTCAGTGCTCTGAACTTTCTCTTAGAACTATTTTCATACTGTCCCACAGATTTTGATGTGTTGTATCACTCTTCTCATTTATCTCCAAGTATTTTTTTAATTCCACCCCTGATTTCTTCAGTTATCCATTCATTGTTCAAGAGAGTATTATTTAATCTCCAGGTGTTAGAGTGGTTTCTGTTTTTTATCTTATTGTTAATTTCTAATTTCATTCTATTATGGTCTGATAGAATGCAAGGTATTATCTCTATCTTTTTGTACTTGCTAAGATTTGCTGTATTTTAGAAAATGGTCTGTGTGCCACTGAGAAGAAAGTGAATTCAGTTACTGATGGATGAAATATCTAAAAAAGTATGTTAGGTCCAAATTATTAATTGTATGATTTATTTTCATATAGTGTTTACTTAGTTTTTGTTTGGATAATCTATCCAGTGATGAAAAAAGGTATGTTAAAGTCACCCAGAACTGTTGTATTCTGCTCAATTTGGTTCATAAAATTGAGAAGAATTTGTTTAATGTGTATAGAAGACCCACTCTTTGGGGCATAGACATTTATGATCATTATATCCTGTTGATGTATGATTCCTTTGAGGAGTATGAAATGACCTCTTTGTCCCTTCTAATTAATTTTGGCCTAGAGTCCCCTATATCTGATATGAGAATAGTAACCCCTGCTTGTCTGTGGGAAACATGTGAATGACATGTTTTTTCCCATCCCTTTACTTTCAGTCTGTGAATGTGTTTGCCTGTGAGGTGAGTCTCTTGCAGGTAGCTCAATGTTGGGTCTTGTTTTTTAATCCAATCTGTAAACTTATGTCTTTTGATTAAAGAGTTTAGACTATTTATTTTCTATGCTATTGTTTAGAGATGATTTTTATTTCTTGCCATTTTGATTTATTTCTGGTATTTAAATTGGATTTAATTCTATTTGATTATTCTTCTACTGTAATATATTTCTATGCTGGTTTTCAATTTTGGTTTTCATTTATTCATGAAATATTGAGAATGTTTTGTGGTGCAGGTTTTCTAGTTATGAATTAATTTAGCTTTTTAATCATGTAAAGTTTTTATTTCATATTTAATTTTGAAGCTTAATGTTCTGAATATAATATTCTTGGGTTGGCATCCATTATCTTTCAGAGGTTGGTATATGTAATTCCAAATTCTCCTTGCTTTTAGGATATGGGTTGAGAATTCAATTGAAATCCAGTTGGTTTACCTATAAATGTGATTTGTCATTTTTCTGTTGTAGCTTTTAAAATTCTATCCTCATTCTGTATATTAGGCATTTTCATAACCATGTGTCTTGGAATTGGTCTATTGTGATTCTGTGTTTTTGGAGTCCTATATGCCTCCTAAATTTGAATTTCCATTTCATTCTTAAGGTTTGGGAAATTTTCCACTACTACTTCATTGAAAAGATTGTGTATTCCTTTAGTTTGTATTTCCAAGCCTTTTTCTATTCCAATGAATCTTAAATTTGGTTTTTTGATGGTATCCCAAATTTCTTGAATATTCTATTTGTGGTCTCTTAATATCCTTTCTGTGTGGTCTACTTTATTTTCAAGACTATATACTTTTTATTAGAGTCCTATAATTCTTTCTTGCAAGTGATCCAATCTATTGGATATACTTTTAATTGAATTTGTAGTTTGGTTTATTGATTCCTTCATTTCAAGGATTTCCATTTGATTCTTTTTCAGAATCTATTTATTGAAGTGGTTTTCATTTTCTGTATTTTTTCCTCTTTATTCCTTCCTTATATTGTCTTTTAGCTTGTAGAATAATTTCAGTATGAATTTTCTAAATTCTTTGTCTGGCATTTCTTCCACTGTGGACATATTGATGTCTCTTGTGGCAGTATTAGGAGGTATTATGAGTAGTTTAGGATGGTTTTTTCCCCTTGCTTTTTCATATTATTTGTACATCTACCCATCTATCAATATTGTCATGATTTCTTTTTTTAAGTGGGGACTTTTTTTATTTTGTGAATTTTTTTTCTTATGATCCTTTGGTTGGGTGGATTTCCAAACACTACTATTTTAATTCAATGTGTGACCTCTGTTGATCCCAGTATCAGTGCCAGTTTAAACTCCTGAGAACTACTTACTATAGTCCCTTCTGAGCCAAGTCTTGTTCTATTCTATCTTGTAAGAAGAGAAGCTTGTTGCATTTTTTCTCTTCAGTTCCTTGAATTCAATTATAAATGTATAATAAAATTCTGGAACAGATTAAAAGATTAGTAGTTAAATTTAGTAATCTTACTATTACCTTAATTAGGTGATAGAAAGAGGAAGGGAGGAAGTTTGGGTCACTGGCAGAGGTAGAGGAGGGCAGGGTGAAAAAGAGGAAGAGAGAGAGAGAGAGAGAGAGAGAAACCAAAACAGTTTAATTTATAACAAGATAAAAAGGAGCTAGAGGTGGGTGGGTCATGTCTATTAAGGCTAGTATCACTCCTTATCTCTGTCAACTCCCCACTGGTTCTAAATGGCATTGGATATTCTATCTGCTTATATATCATTGGTCCTGAGATGCTGGTTGCAGTCACAGGCCTCTAGCAATGCCACTCTCTGGTGCTTGTGGTTACGAACTGGTGAATCTGTCCTCCCCTGGTTGGAGCAAAGCTGGCCTCTGAGTGAAGTGGGTTAGTGGGAACTGTCTGAGTCTAGTGGGTGAGTAGGAAGTTGCAATATGCAAGACAAGCTAAATATCCACTGAGCAGGGTTTTGTACACCTTAGCACTTAATTGGAACTGAGCCCCACCAGCTAGCTTCATCCCTTTGTTTGGAGCAGGGGTTAGGGAGGAGGGATCTTAAGTCATCCACCACCTATAGTGATCTCTTCAGAAATTCCCTGGGCCCTGAATCCTAAGAAGGCCCTCTACAGAGGGTTTTCTCTATCACTTTGTAGCTGTTTGGGAGTGGGAACACCCCAGGTGCATTGATGCAAAATGGCTCAGGGCCTTGGTACCAGCCCTCCCCTCAAGACTTGGCTTCAAACTGTCAGTGGTGTTCCTCAAGAAAATTATTCCCCCTTTTACCATAATGCTTTAACAATTTCTTTGAGTGGGATATCTAAGAGAATGCCTTTTGTTCCTCCAGCATTTATCTCTCTGGTACCCCTCCTCCCCGACTTCTACCATTTAGAGATTAGACATTAAAACTATCAGTTTGCTTTCCCATCTGGCTGCCCCACCTTCAGTCTCACCAGGTTTCAGACTATGCAAAATACAGTCACAACATTTATTTTGTCACCCACCTCTCTGATCTGCCCTAATTCACTGCTTGTTTTTGAAGTACTGTGGAGACCAGGGAATCAGAATCCCTGCCAGCTTGATTCTGCCATCTACCCCAAGTTAAAGATCTTTAGAAAGGTTTTCATCCTGAATTATCCAGGAGAACCCTAAATAGAATCACAAGTGTTCTTATAGAAGAAGTATAAGAGGAAATTTAAGACAGAGTAGAAAAAATGCAGGCACAAAGAGATTTTGGTAATGTGACAATTGAAACAGGGTAGAGTGATGTAGCCACAAGCCAAAAAATGAGTAACTACCATAAGGTAAAAGAAACAAAGAATGTATTCTCCTAGAAAGTATCAATAAGAGAACTTCCCTATTAGCCCCTTAATTTCAGATTATTGGCCTCCAGAAAGAAGAGAGCAAATTTCCGTAGTCTTATTCCACAAAATTGTGGTAATTTATTATAGCTAGCATGGGAAATTAATATAGCATTTATTAAACTTTCCTTAGGTTTCAGCAGTTTGCTGTGCAATTCTACCTGACCCTACAGATTTTCAGTATCTCAATATCAAAATATCTCACCACACATTAAAGAGCAAAATATTCACTACTACCTTCCATGGCAAATGAAAATATTTCCACAAAGAAGTTTTACTATCCAAAATTATACATGTTTCTCTTTATTTCTCAATTGTCCTGGACAAAGCACTGAATGTTAAAACTTTTTTTATTATTCTCCATTAAGTTCAACACTTTTATTTTATCATCCTTAGTATACCTTCACATTTAAATCATAACACAAATCAGAAGCTACTTTAACCATGATTTACTTGACATGCACTAATTGGTAGGAACTTTGTGTGAAAACATTTGGCCTAGCTTCTTACCAAGCTCTGTGGAAGCGGATTTTTTTCACATGCCTCCAAGAGAGAAAGTAGACTTCTAAGCTTCAGGATTGTCTCACCAAGAACACACACAATTTCTTTACTACAATATCAGCAAGTATGGCTTGTGGCTTTGTTTTACCTTCACATTTAATTTTCTTGCATTGGTCCTAAAAACAGAGAGGGAAATGAAGAAAAAGCATAAGGAAGTAATGTATAAAATAGGAAAAGAATATTATACTTGGAGTCAAGCACTGCCACTGCTTACCAGACTTGAATTTAGGCATCAAAATTATTTTTTCCAAGTGAAGAGATGGTAAGTAATATGTACATAACTTTTTTTAACTTAACTAATTCTCATTTTTATTACTAATCACTGCGAACCACATAATATGCTATGGCAACATTAGTAGAGGACAAATGGTGTTCTCTGGCCTCAAAAGAATTTGTCATCAAGTGGAGGACAGAGATGTTTATATTTCACCAACAATGCAATACCACTCTTGAGGATAAAAGCTTATCTCTAACTCACTGAGCCTGTTTTTTTTCCTTATGTCAGAATATGAAATGCTGAATGTGCTCTCTACAAAATGGCTTATCTTGTATAAATTTCAGATAGCAAGGAGCAAACCTCAAGAGGTTTAGAATTTTAGTTCTGAAAGGCATCCAGAAGTTCCGATAATTATCTGGAACTCACACAACATGCTTGACATGAAAATAGAGCTGTAAATCTCCCAAGAGTAGGTGATCATTAAAGGACTATAATATTCCCTGGAAGTCCAAAAAGAACTGCCTCCTTTAGAAAACACTTACAATATGCTTCCCAGTTTAATGTCTACATCCTTTGTATTAGGAGGGGACTTGTGTTTTAATTCCATCTACTTTTGAAGGTCTGGTCAAATTATCTTCTTTTGTCTTGTTTCTGTCATCTTATCATATGTAAAAATGGAGGAAGTTGTAGAAAAATATTCACAGTGGAATAGCTTTATGAGGAGAGGTGTTAGCTCCTCCTCAAAAGTGCGGTAAAATTCAGTGGGGAAACCATTAGGTCCTGGGCTTTTCTTCTTTGGTAGGCCTTTAATTGCTGTATGGATTTCAGTGCCTGTTATTGGGCTGTTTAGGAATTCAATATTGACCTGTGTCAGTTTAGGGATGCTGTATGTGTCTAGAAATTTGTCCATGTCTTCCGTATTTTCTAATTTAGAGGAGTATAGTTTTTCAAAATATGACCTTATAATTCATTGGATTCCATAGGGTCAGTGGTTATTTTATTGATTTGCTTCATTTCTCTCCTTCTTTTAGTGAGATTAGCTAGAGGTTTATCAATTTTATTTATTTATTTTTTAAGAACCAGCTCTTTGTTTCATCAGTTCATTTTATTGTTTGTTTGTTCTCAATTTCATTGATTTCAGATCTGATCTTGGTTATTTCTTGTCTTCTGCTGGCTTTGGGATTAGATTGTTCTTTCTTTTGTAGGGATTTGAGGTGGAGCATGAGCTTATTTATTTGGGACTCTCTTCATTTTTAATATAGGCATTCAGTGCTATAAATTTTCCCCTAAGGAATGTTTTCATGCAGTCTGAGAGGTTTCGATATGTTGTGTCTTCATTCTAACTCTCTTCCAAGAAGTTTTTGATTTCTGCTCTCGTGTCTTCTTGGATCCATTCTTCATTTAATAGGGTATTATTCAATCTCTATGAATATGTGTGTTTTCTGTTATGATTTTTGCTGTTGATTGTTAGTGCCATGGCATTATGCTCTGATAGGATACACAGAATAATATTTACTTTTTTATATTTGCTGAGATTTCCTTTGTGAACCAGAATATGGTCTATCTTAGACAAGCATCCATGTGCTGCTGTGCTGCTGAGAAGAAGGGGAAATTCGGCTGATTTGGGGTGGAATAATCTATATATATATATCTATTAAGTCCTTTGATTTATGGATTTGTTTAGGCTGGAGATTTCTTTATTGACTTTTTGTTTTGATGATCTGTCTATTGGTGACAGAGGAGTATTGAAGTCACCTAGTATTATTGTGTTGAGGTCCACAAGTAGTTTTATGTCATGAAGTAATTTATTCACATAGTTGGGAGAACTATTATTTGGATAAAATACATTTACCATGGTTATATCTTCCTGTTGTATGGTTCCCTTTACTGCTATGTAGAAACCTTCTTTATCTCTTTTGATTAGTATATGTTTGAAATCTATTTTGTTGGAAATAAATATTGTGACATCAGCTTGCTTTCTTGGGCTGTTCACATGGTAGATTTTATTCCATCCTTTCACCCTTAGTCTGTGAATGTCTTTGACTGTTAAGTGGATCTCTTGTAAGCAGCATATTGTTGGATTTTATTTTTTGATAAAATCTGCTAATCTGTGTCTTTTGAGTGGTACATTTAGACCATTCACATTCAGTGTTATAATAGAAATGTGTATGTGATTCATAATCATTGTGTATTATTAGTAAGTTCTGTACTGTCTTGGTTGGGTATTGATATCATATTGTTACTTTGGATACATTTTTATTGTACAACAATTAAATTTCTCAATAAAAAAACATTTACAGTGATGTTATACACCTTATCTGTAAATGTCTTCATTTGTTTAGGAATAATAATGATATCCGTATGACAACAGCTTCAAGGTCTGTGAGACCAAAGAAGTACAAGAGGATAGATTTAGATTTGTACAAATATTGATTGGGAACTTACTGACACAAGTGTGGTACTTCGTGGCAACAAGCAAATTCCCATAATTTGGGTCAGAAGGAAGGTTGTATATAAGGATTAGGACAAAAGTGACTTAATCCTTACCAGAATTGGTCTGGTTTTTCTTAAGCTAATATCAAAGAGTCAATCACTTTCTTAGAACCAGGGTCTAGTTGTGAAGCTCCACAAATCAATCTAAAAGCTTTGTCTATTTCTAGTACTCTAGGAAACTCTGCAGGATTATCTGACTGGATTTACTCTGAGACGATTGATGGTGGTTATGAATCAAGATGGCTGAAGTCATGTCAAGCTGGATCCATATATTCAGCTTCCTTGAAACCAGCTCCTACAGTCTCAGGTGCCCTCCTCTCCACCATGATCCCTGAGCCTACAAGGGGTTTTATCATTGTGTAGGTGGTGTGCCATGGGCCCATTTGTCCAACTTGTAGGCAGAGTTCACAGAAGTAGTCAAGAAACATGCATCAAAAGAAATGGAGAATAGTTATCCACAGATAAAAACATTCAGTTTATTCACCAGGAGCCCCACAGACCAAACCTATGGCATAGTATATCTCCTACATATAGGACAGAACCAGTTTAGGCATTAATTTCAGTTTACATGTATAACATGAGTTGTGTGACACCAGAAGTCTAAATAAAATATTGTTTGGTTGAAAGGTCTGCAAGTTTCAGAGGAAATAGCATGAACCAAATAGATCCCAACTATGGTTGGAAAAATTTACCAAGGACTTACAGAGCGCAAATCTGAACCTTCAGCAGGGCACTGCTTGTGACATTTTCTCTGTTACACAACATGAAGGTGGCAGCTGGGGGCTTATGTAGTAGATCATACCAGAGATGTTGCACAACAGGACAGGGTCTCTAAAACTAACAGCAAAATGGCACACCAAGCCATATAATTCTCAGAGGTATTTCCTTTAGCCCATGCAGGATGTAAGCACTGACCACAGGTCCAGAGCCCAAAGAATCAATGGGAATCAATTGAAGAGAGCCAGGGATTCCTCATACTGTGGCAAGAAAGAGCTGACCCATCCAAGGGTGCAAACTAATTGATCCTCCACTGAACTGTCTCCTCTTCTGGATTTAATGCTGTGGTATTGAAAACAACACTACTGTCTATGTGGTAACTCTAGCAGCATAACATATGGATAAATAAGGTCAACCTGGATGGTGTCTGTGGCAGGAACAGAGCCCCCAGGTGCTCAGAAAGGGAAGATATATGAGTATTTAAGTTTATTAATGCTTTTCAAAAGGACTTTGGTCCACTCGGCCAAGGTGTGTTTGCCTTATAAGTTCTGTATATGCTGTTTAATGGACCATTCTTTCCCTCCACCAGTACTGCTGCATGAGGATTATGTGGCAGATGAAAACATCATGATATATCATGTGTTTGGCCCAATCCTAGATAGTGTAACCTGTGTAATGACCACCCCGATCATTGTCATTGCCGTGCAGGTATTCCTACATTACACTCTGATTCTCAGGACCTTTGATAATGACATTTTGCTTAGTTCTCTTAGATTTGCATAGGCCCATGAAACTATTGTTCCACCTGCCATTATGCCATCCATGGTGCCTCAGGGTGCTGCCCATCATCACAACCATCCAGTAGCATTGGCTTATGAGTCATTATTTTCTTTCCAGAGAGTCAACTTATGACTTCTCCTGTATAGGTGATATCTAATAACTATTAATCAACCCCGGCTTATGAGTTACTACCAGTCATACTAACAGTAGTTCTGCTAACTGGCTGCTTTGATTTTTTTCCTGCCTCAAAGCACACAATAAAAGTGACAGGTTGTACTGTTCAGATATTTGGCTTCCCCTTGCTTGACCTATCTATATATCAACTATTTTCAATATGGGGGCCACTAACTCTTGCATTTGTGAGATCATAGGCACTGAGATAGACACCTGGGTAACAGGGTTCACCACACTTGTAGTTCAGGATTCAATAGTTATTGAAAAGGACACTGTATTATTGTAAATACACTTGCCACTTTTTGGAGTCCAGGTCTGTGCTACAGTGGATTGAATCATCTGAAATAGGATATCCATCTATTTCTTTAGAGGTAGCAAAGTTTGTACTATGACTGAAAAAGTCTTGGTTAATGGTCCCATCCATAGTAGATCATTGTACGTGGTTTAAATATGCTATTTAAAGGGGTATATCTAGTTTTAATTTCCTTCATAATGTGATTTCAAAAACCTGGAATTTCCCCTACAGATGTTTCCTTACCTTTGCCCATTTCTTCAGTCTCCTTTCTAGTTTGCCAAATCTTTTAGAACAATGCACTCTCAGTATATGATAATCAACCCCAAGGGTCCATGGGACAAAAGAGCAGCAGATAGAAATAAGATTGCACAGAGTGAAATTTTGGGAAGAACTTCCTAATAAAATCATGGTGCTAGGTGGCAGAAAAAACCTAGTGGATCTCTGCAATTTGTGTCACAAAGAGGGGTACATTGCTTAGGATTAAAGGGACTTCTTTCTAGCTAGAATTAACATGGTTTATCTTAAATGAATATTAAAGAGGCACACCTATGGCATCAGAGTCTGATTGTAAAACTCTAAATACTAATGTTTTTACTCATTTAAAGAAGCTGGTAAGCTATGCAGGAGAATCCAATTAGAGTCACTCTGGGGCAATGAATGGTGGCTATGGTTAAATAAAACTGTATCCATACAAATATTCTTTTGGGTCATTTAGCATGATTCTATTTAAATAAATATAAAAGAAAAAAACCCCATAATAACTAAGACTTTATCAAGAGGACATACCTTTTCTGGTAGACACAGGATACTAATCCACATCTTCTTGACCCCATTTCTCTGCTCTTTCATTGGGTTCTCAACACAGAGAAATAAACAGAAAATAAAGTCCATCAATTCTATGTAACTACATGATTAATTCTGCGTAATCATGTAGGTCAACAAAATATCCAATGTATCATTTAAATTATGACATATTTTCTTGATTTTTTAAAATTATTCCCAAACATAAATTAGAGGCTAAATAGAGAAATTTGGGAGGCTGTAGAGATGATATAAACTTATTTTGTTCACTATAAAAATTAAGATCCAAAGACTTCTTTATAGGTCAAAGTATCCACCTATCTTCATTGTTTACACAAGATTTCTGGAAAATTCAGCCTAAAGAGCTAATGAGTCAAATGTCCCTTTATCTGTTTTAAAAAGCATAATTAAATATTATAAGAATTCTGCTGGGTGACAGAAAAAGATAGTCTGGCTAAAAAATCCATGTGCATACAATGCAGACATGATTGTCTCATTGTCTTATCTTGAGGGTATTAGAGTCTGTTTTTTCCATTACTCATACAAATGGAGACCAACACTTAATATTTTCTATACTTTGTTTTAGGCAAATCTCTTCTTCTCTTCATTGTAATGGATAGTCCATCACTGGGTCATTAGTGTGTACACTGTTGCAACCTGAATAGATTTTTGTGGGCTACCAGAATCTCATTTGTAAGTCATGGGTTTCTAGGGACTATATACTAAAACTCTACTTTTACATCTAAAACTAAGTTATGATGTAATAATGAGAAAATTAAGCTCATCTGTGATATAAAGATGCTTATCATTTCTATCCCTATCTCAAAGAGCTTTTGCAAAGCATTAAAAAAGTTGACAGAGGTATATATGTAGGCATAAATTTCCAACATTTGTACAAACTTAAAAAGAACTCTACGCAATGCATTACAAAAATCTTGGTGATGTGTCTCCCTAAATTACTTTCTAACCCCCCCATCAAAATAACTTAAATGTATTAAAACTTATATGTTAGGATAGCCATTAGAGAACTCCCAATAATTTCTCATAGTATTCTAGACCAACCACTGTACCTTCCTCTTTGCACTGGCCTTCAATTAAAAAAAACCTGTGGATTCATTCATTAATTTATGTGTATATCTACTAATTCAGTCCAGAAAAATTTGAGTCCCTACCAAATGCTAAGTATTATCCGTTAGTGTGTTTGATAGATGTTTCAGGAGTAGAGCAGTGAAAAATACAAATAAATATCCCCATTCTTTACTTATGGGTTGCAATGAATAAGCATATATTTAAACACAGAATAATTAAACAAATGGTTAAAGTAAATTATAGAACAATTTAAATGCTAGGGAGAACTAGAAAATATCTTCTGGAGGAAGATAGGGAATATTAGTTGGTTGCAGGTGTTGTAATTTGATATTAAGTGATCAAAAATGGCTTTTTGGGAAAGAAAAACATAAGAATGTCTCCAGATATTCAAGGAAAAGAAAAGATTCAGTGTGTAGAGAACAAGGTGAAGATGAGACAAAAATGAAGTCAGAACGAAAATGGAAGTTCCATATTGCTAGAACTTTATTGACATTTTAAGAACTTTGGCTTTTGACTTGAGTAAGCCATTGAAGATATTTGAGTGATATGATCTGATTTATGTTTTAAAAGGATCTCTCTGGATATTGATTAGACACTGCAGGAGGACAGGACATGATTGGGGAGGCCACTAATTGGTTTAATGTAAGTTACTCATTATGAGCACTCCATTCCATGAAAACATAGACTAGGATATGGAAAAAAAAGTCTCAATCTGTTCTGGTATAACCTATGAGCTAAGGATGGTTTGAAAGTACTGTTGGGAAAAAAAAAAACAGGAGGAACTACAGACACTATATATGATGCAAAAGCCTAAAATTTAAAATTAGAAAATGTCATACACATACCTAGAGTAAAGCATCTGTTTGGTAGGAGATCCATAAGAATATTAAAAGAAGGACTACACAAGTAAATTAGTTTCTAAAAATGGTAAAATGATAGGTATCAAGAAACATTTATCTGTGGTTTCATCTCCAATCTTCACAAACGATGCCATTTACAATGAACTTCTGGAAAACTATGGTGTGTTTGCAAAAACAGTAAACCAAAAAGCACTTTCTCACATAAGAAATGTCATAAATAGTTATCAGATGAAATTGACGTAGCAAGAAATATAATAACAATGCATTTTTATAGAGATTCCAAGTTTACAAAGCATTTTCATGTCTACTGTCATTCATAATCTTTGAGTGAATTCCACAAAAATGTCGTAACTATCAGGTAAATTTGACATAACAATAAAACAATAATAACACAATTCAATTTTGTAGCTTCAAAATTTACAAAGCATTTTCATGTCTATTATCTTGCTTAATATTAGAAACAACTCCAAAGGACAGAGGTAATTTCCCCATTACTACCAATTTTAATCCTTAATGATTGCTCAAGGAAAGGTGAATGTTATAATTGTTAATGCTAAAATTGGTTTTCTCCTATGGGAACACTGAATCAACAGGGACTTTCATTTCAAGATGATCTGGAACACATATTTGTATTATTCTTAACACTGTCCTTATATAAATGCATAGCGATACCAAAATTAGTAGATTAATAAAAGCAATTATGAAAGTCATCAACCACAGGGAAGTTTAGTGTATTTTTGGAAAACAAAAAGCAGAGTGAAGGGGTAATTCACGAAATGACTAAAAATATATTATTTAATGAGTTGCAGCATGAAGTATATGTTTGTGCTTTCCCTCTTATATTAAAAGCAAGAAGAAAGAAAAGGGATTGACTAAACACCAGGAAGCAATATTGATTTTGGGGGGAAAACTTCATTTAATATGCTCCACTGATCACTCAGTCTGCCCCCGTATTAACTAATATTACATCCAATGGGTGGCTGGGTGGCTGGTGCTCAAGACAATTAAACAGAAAGCAAGAAGGTTCATGCATAGTTTGTCAAATATGGTTCATATCCATGTCCACACAATTCCATCCAATATAGCTCCTGATATGATAGGAGATTGGTACTTTAAAATTTATCAAATTAATTTTGGCACAATATCTCACATACCTGTAATCCCAGTGACTCAGGTGTCTAGGGCAGGATAATTGAAAGTTCAAGGACAGTCTGGGTGACTTAGGGACAACTTGTTTCAAGGAAAAAGAAAAGAAGAAAAAGAAGAAGAAAGAAAGAGATAAAAAGAAAGTTTTGCATGAAGATTTGCAGTAGTGGACACCTGAGATCAATTTCAGGTACCACAAAAAATAAAAATAGATTAGCAAATTAAAAGTAATCTTAACTTGCAATTATAAATTGCTTATAATAAAAAATTTTTATAGTTTTTCTCAAAATATTTTGCCTTTATTATTTTTACCTCTGCATTTTTGCTTCTGGGAAGCCAAACTCTCTTGAAGTAACTACTAACAATGTAACATTATTTTGCCATACTAGGTCAAAGACGAGAAGATTCAATACATCAAAAAGCATCTTGTTCATCTATTCTGCTTTGACCATAAAAATAAGGAGATAGATTGTTTTCTGGAATACTCTTGTCCAAATTCCCTTTCATTTCCCTGAACCCTGAAACCCTAACATTCACTATTTGGTTAAAAACAAAAAAAGAATTTATTGTATTGTTTTCAAATAAATTTAACTTGTGCTTATCTTTTTCTCTTTTTCAGAGTTTGTATTGAATATCTTTGTTGTAAATTACATCAACTTAATTTTGTGTAAAAACGCAAACTGAATTTTTTTCCTTATAGAATGCTCCTGAACTGGTATCAAAGAGTTATGGTTAAACACCATACTATAAATCATTGTTGCTCCTGAAAAAGGGCTTGTAATGCTTCTTCTCTTCACAAACAGAATTTGGGTCTGAGCAAAATCTTTTGTTTTCTACTAATCTCAAAGGTTGTTAGGGATGCAAGTCCAAATTTGCTCTGACATACTAAGAAAGGAATTTTATGAGCAAAGGCCTAAATCCAATTTTGCAGAAGATGAAATATACATGAAGTTATTTTAATAAATTTTTAAAAATAAAAGTATTTCAAAACATTTGTATAGATATATGATTCTTGGTTCTGAAACTTGTGCATGTCATGCACTTCAGCCCATAAGAGAGAATGAAGTAAACCAAAGAAACAAGATACAAACTATATAAATCCAAATGTAGAAGTTTTCAAAACTTTCTTGTCAGGCTGTCACTTGTAACTCCTAGGAAATGATACCTGTTTTTCCTTTTCTGACATCAAAGAGGATGTCTCATTTCTTAAGCATAAACACATCTAAAGTTACACTAAGGTGACAATAATATGTAGTGAAGCATGGATTCAACCAGCGTGCTTACAGTAACCAAATTCTGTGGATCTCATTTTAATCCAACGCATTGCTCCACTACTAATTTGAAAATAAATTGTTTTTGCTTCCTATACATATTCAAGGAAGGCCAAACTAATTTCTTATCTGGATGGAAGAATATGCAGGTGAATTTCTTTTAACATAGACTGAAATTGATCTAGAATACAACCTTTACACCTTGGGCTGCAAGACTCAAATCTAAAAAGAAATGGGGGATGAAGCTCTGCTGACAATTGCTGTCCTACATCTTCTGAGCAGACAAGGAGCCTGGAGCCAAGTTGTAAGCATCAATCAACTTGTGTTGACCTTCTCCTAGGCAATGCATTTACTTATTATAAGTATATAATGTTGATCAAGTCTCCAAAGGGTATAGCAGAAAAGTGGTAATATATGATGAATATATGATAAAGAGGCAACACAGTCCAGAGCATGAACTCTGGAATCACACAAATTGTGTTTAAAACCCAGTTGGAATATCATCATCTACATGACCCAAGGAAGGAACTTGGGCTTAGATGTCATTTTACCAAATGTGTAAAACAAATTGAACAGAACCTTCCGGAAAGAAGGGATATGGTGGGTTGCAGTTCTCTCCTTGGAAACCACAAGGAGAAGGTGTGCCCGACTGAAAACAGCACAGAAACTCTGGAGAGATAGCTAAAGGGGTCTGGAAAGATTGAGTTATCCTCAAACTAGGCTGTAGGTATGCTCACTGCACAATCCCCAGAGAAGAGGATGGGTGAAAACAAGAACTGGTTTCCCAAGCTCATACCATGTGCCTAAAACTTAGTAGCCTTCACAGCTACCTAGTGGGCAAGGTTGAGGATCTCTGTTGTTCCTATCTCATGCCAACGTAGGCAACGGACAGTGCTGAGTACTCAGGAACTAGAAAGTGCAGACTGGCAAAGCAATGGGGCCTTGCCCTGTGCCCTTAGGCATCTTTACTTGACATCCTTGACATGTTCCTGCATCCTACTTGGCAGGACTACACAAAGGCTAAGTTGGATAGTGCATGCTCAGCCTCATGAGGATTTAAAAATGAAGGAAATTTCTCTTGATTTCTTCTCCTCTTTGGATCATACATGCACAAACTGCTCTAAATGAGCAATTTGCTTAGTAAGCATGGTCACCTACCAAGTCACCTGCCTACGCCCAGTTGTTGCCTGCCTATTCCCATAGTTCACATTGCTCCCCACCTTAGCAAGAATCACCCCTCTGCTCCTGGGCTGGAAATCTACCTTGATGGCAAGTTGTACAACTGGAATTCCCATCATGTGCCTTTGCTATGTGGTTCTGGCAGCACATCAGTGAGGTAGTACCACTCTGACAGGTTACAGACTCCTCCATGGGCATCTTTTCATTGGTATCCTGGAGTGGACTCCCTGAACAAACTTGTGAAATCACTCACAGCTCCAGGATGTTCATCCATCCTGAACCCTAAAGATCCCTCCTTCCCCAAATACATAGAATCCTTTAACTTCACCAACAGATCAGGCAGGCAAGGTTGTAGAGCCCATGACATCCAGATACCTCCCTCTTCTTTGTTCATAGAAGACAGAGGTAAGGGTCTAACAACAGCCTAAGGAAGTACTGTCAACGGAACAGGAAGAGCATTATGAAGACTGACTAGCAGTACCATGGAAAGAGGGATCTCCGTAGCATGTAGAAGTAACACTATCCAGGTCCATGGAGGCTAATGGAAACTTCACTTTTGTCTGGGACCTAGAGAGGGAAATGTCCATTTCAAGGACTTAGAAATATCTTGGATGAAAAAGCATAGAGGCTGTCCATGAGCCCCTGTGGTGGGACTATGCTATCTCCAGCTCACACAGACCTGCTGTGCATGTCCTGAATACTGGGAAATTTAATCCAGATAAAACAATGAACTCTGCTCATCCTCAGATGAGCATAGAAAGATCACAGAATTTCTGGCTGAAGATGATCTACCTAGCTCTTCAGGTTCTCAGTT
This sequence comes from Aplodontia rufa, assembly GCA_004027875.1. Lineage (NCBI taxonomy): Eukaryota > Metazoa > Chordata > Mammalia > Rodentia > Aplodontiidae > Aplodontia > Aplodontia rufa. The sequence goes on from PVKS010009931.1 coordinate 38,357, forward strand.
GTCATGGAAAGAGGTTAAGAAAGAAAAGTCTTCTGTTTTCATCATACCATGTGCCTAAAACTTAGTAGCCTTCACAGATAGCTAGTGGGCAAGGTTGAGGATCTCTGTTGTTCCCAACAGTCACCACACAGGGGCTCATCTCATGCCAACGTAGGCAACGGACCTCCACATGTAGCCGCTAGTCATAGGCCCAGAAAAAGAAAAATGTCTATGACAAGGGTGTTACCTTTGAGAGTCTCACTGCTTCAGCTATTGACACTACTGTGGGGTCCAGATGAACTGCCCCTACCTCCTAAGCTTCCTTGTATTGCTACTGAGGAAGAGTTAGGCACCTTGGAGAAGAACATTCAGAATCAAAAGAATTGCCAGATCTAACAGGACAAACTGGAAGCCTTGTAGGGTAAAAGAGGAGCCGTGGGGGACTGCACTGCACCCCTTTCTATCCTAACCTGCTACAGGGACTGCAGATCCCTTCCCCTGCCCAGGGAATCTGAAGATTCCAGATATTCCCAACCCCAATGGTGTGGGAGAACAGGCTTCAAGGCCCCTAGTACTCTCTGTCCATCTACTTTCCCCACACAAAATATTGATGAGGTAGTAATACACACAACTCTTACTTCTCCTTTGGTCCCTCCAACAGGCCCTATTACTCCCTTAGGCTCAGTTCCAATTTAAGGGTTCCACCAAATGAGAATGAACACCCTACTCCTTTAGTCAGAACTTCAGCACCTCCCTTTTCTCACCTCCTTATATCTGTTCTCCCCAACCTTTCTCCTTCAAGTCTCCCTCCTGCAGGAGGGAATTCCTGATACCCATGTACATGTATTCCTTCCACCTCTTTCCTTCTCTAGTCCTCTTCTAGTCCTTTCCACCAGAACCCTGTTAACATTGCCAGCCCCAAACTTCAGCAACAGTCTTTCCCACCTCAACAGCCAGTATATCTAAACACCTGCCTGGAAGGCAACTTTCGAACCTAAGGTCACTGATATGGACTCTACTATGCCTTTGAAGGCTTCTATTGTGTTTCTCCCAGGCTGGAATATGAGCTCTTGCCCCTTTTCCCAAGTCTACTGCAGCATGCAGCACAGGCACCCTGCAAAGGCACCTAGGGTCCCTTGCTCCACTACCCTTTTTAACCACCCCTTTGCCCCAGAAACCACACCTCAGCCCACAGTTGGGACCTCTGGTGAGCATCCACAGAGATGCTCTCTTCCCAATATTTGTCTTCTTATAGGCCTTCCCATGATGGATCCTACAGTCACCTCTGTTCTACTAGGCAGAACTTCTGCAATATCATCATCCAGGAGTGCCACTGACACCAACGCTATGGAAATCACCCCACTTTCCAAGGATGTCATCTTCCCACCTCTTCCTGTCTCCAAGGACAACTACATACTATTTTATATGGCATTTCTTGGTTCTGGGAACCTACTACCCAGTGACAGCACTGCCTTAGCCACAGTGAGCACATTTAGTGTGGGGACCAACTGCAACATTCAACCATCTTTTCCATACAGGAGCCACTACTTAACCCATATTTGGGGACAATAATAGGAAGCATAATGGCAGTTCTTTCTTTTTTGGGAAATCCAACAGACTCAGTACCAGCTATTGGCCTTATCTCTCCTATAGCTCAACCACTCAGGGTTACCAAGATGCATTCAGGACTTGCAGGTAGAACATTACCATGTTCTACATATGGCACTTCAATAAACACCCAGTTGGCCTTTAGTAAGGACCCAAGTGCTTTTCATATTGGCATAGCCACAAATTCTGGCTTTAGACTTGCCACCAGGATGGCCAATTCTGGATATAGTTCCTCATTGTTTGCCAACATGAATTTCAGCCCACTGGTGTTAATGGTATCTGCAGCTCATATGGTAAGAATTTGAGTTGGCATGCCAACTCCAGACCTGAGTTCAAAGACCAAAGAGCTCAAGTTCAGAGAAAGACTGAAGGGTATACCCATCGCCAGGCCTATTCCTCCTTTTGTTCGGGTTACTTGGGCACCACATAGTCACAACATGGCTACCAATGTAGGTACTACCCTTGCACTACCCTTGTACTTAGACACACTTCCAGTCACCTGGAGCCCACTTTCCCAGAACGCAAACAGTGCTGTGGAAGAAGATGGCACTATATTCAAAGCTGTAAGCCCTTCTCCTTCTGCTCTACATCAGTTCCTGAGGGAGACAGAAATATAGAAAATTCCTGTGACACTTAGACAAAAAGTCACCACTATGTCCAGGATACATGTCTGCTTATACCATCCATTGTAGCACCAGGGGCTCACATGGCTGTGTATTCCTTGCATTGGCCAATAACATGACACAGTGCCATGTTGGGATGTACTTCCCATGCTACTTTTATTCCAAAAACTTGGGTCTCAAGTGCCCAGAATATAGGCAGTACCATGGTAGGGGATGGTGTCATAACCCTATTCTATGTTCAGTGTTCCTTAGCAAAATGGATGAAAAAAAATTTTTTTTGATCCTTTAGAGGGGCCAATGCCTTGGCCTAGAAATGTCTGTGGAGCTAACCTGGCCACTGGGGTTGCAAATATCCATGGGTTGGGACACACTTTCAGTGCCACTTTTGTTCCAACTCCTGGTATCAACCTTCCCAGATCACAGGTGGTGCCATGGGAGGGGATGCTCCATAACCCATATTTGCAAGCCTTTGCACTTCCAATATCAATGTACCTGGAGGACAGCAGAACAACAACAACAACAAAAAAAAATCCTTCAACCCATAGAAGCTACCTCCAAAACCAAGAACATATTATGGTACATTCTGGTGCTGTGTTCATCATAGTAGCTGAAGCTTAATTGGTTACCCCACATCCATACCATGTGCAAGTACCAGCACTATAACTTTGTTGAGACATATTTCCAGTGTTATGCATATTCTATGTGCCTAAGAGCCTTTTGTCCAGAACATTGGTGCTTCATGAAATGGGATAACTCTGTACCCATGGATTTAGGACCTTGTGCTTCTGCTATCTGTCACTACAGCTGGGTCGTGGTTGGGAAGAGAAAACTTTCCACATTTAGAGGAACTACCACCCCAGCCAGGAAACATTTGTTAGGAGACATCTTTTGTTCCAGCTTCCATCATATAATCTGGGGCTCATCTAGATGCACCATGTAATTGTGGGTTGCAAATATCACCATCACCACTATATTGGGAGTCATTTGAAGCTCCTCTGCATTCAAAGCATCTGGGGAGAACCTTCCCAGAACAGAGGCCACCCTGGAGTAAGGGGCTGTGTCAAATCCGTGGCCATAAGCCCTTCTCCTGTTATTCATCAGTGCATCTGGGCATACCTGGATGGATAAACCTTCGTCCCTAAAAGTAGCCAACACAGTGTCCAGGATATGGAAGTTAGGAGATATATCTGCTCCACTTTCTGCCACGGCAACTGGGCTTACCCAGCCACATCGCTTTCAGTGGAGTTGTAAATACCAGAGCAATATCTGGGTTAGGACCCACTTCTTATGCCATCCTCATTCTAGGCACCCTGGGTCCACCTTCCTAGATTACAGGTAATGTTAAAGGAGGGGATAGTGTTTTAGTCTTCATTATAAGACCTTATAATCCCAGTAACCATCAGTGTACCTGAGGGACAGCAAAGCAGACAAAGCTGTCAAACTGTAGAGGAAACACCACCATGGACAGGAACCATATATCAGGGCACATGTCTTGTTCTACCTTTGATACTAACACCTGGAGCACCTGACTGTGCCACATCCATAGCAGCTGCAAAAACCACCATAACCGCTGTTTGGGGCACACTTCCAGTGCCAACAAAATTCTAGGCACCTGGCAACAACATCCAAGAACCTAGGTGGTGCCACACGAAGGGATGGCACCATACGTATCAGAATAGGTACGCCCTTTTGTCTCTGCTTTCCATCAGTGCACTTTGGGCATACCTGGAGAGAAAAAGTCTTCCACACTTTAAAGGAGCAACCATCATGGCCAGGAAATGTTTTAGGCTACATTCATGGTTCCATCTTCCATCTTAGCACCTTTGCACTCTTCAGCTGCAAACACTTGCACCACAACAGTACCACTTTCATTCCAGGCACCTGGGGCACACCTGTCCAGAATAGAGGCATTGTCATAGTAGAGGATGATGCCATACCCATGGTTGTAATCCCTTCTCCTCTATTGTGGTTTGAATGTAAGATGTCCCCCAAAATCTCAATTGTGACAATTCAGGAAGGGTGAGGTGAAATGATTGAGTTATTAAAGTCTTAACCCAATCAGTGAGTTAATCCTCTGATAGGGATTAACTGACAACTGTATGCTGGTGGGGTGTAGCTGGAGGAGATGGGTAACTGGGAGCATGCCTTTAGGGTATATATTTTGTATCTGGTATAATATTTCTTTCTCTGCTCCCTGGAGCCATGCCTTTAGTCAGGATATTATTCACCCTTGCCTTAAGCCCCAAGGAATGGAGTCAGCTGTGTATGGACTAAGACCTCTAAAACTGTGAGCCCCCAAAATAAACTTTTCCTTCTAAAATTGTTCTTGTCATATCTTCTAGTTGCAGTAATGAAAAAGTTGACTAAAATACCCTCCTGTTATCCATCAGTAGACTGGAGCATACCTGGACAGAAAGCAAAGAAACAAAAATTCCATCTCTTAGAAGAGATATCTTGATGGCCAGAAAACATGTGTTAAGGCACATGTCTGATTGTGCCTTCCATTCAAGGACCTCGGTGCATCTGACTGCACCACATCGGTTGTACTTGCAAGTACCAGTAACATTCCTGTATTGGAACACATTTTCCATTCCAACTACATTTCAGGCACCTGAGGCCCTCCTACCCAAAGCACGGGCAGCCATGGAGGGTATAGTACCACTCCCATCATTGTAAGCTCTTCTAATCCTACTATGCATCACTGTATCTGGCATACAGTTGGAGAGAGAAAGCCTTAGAAGATTTTAGTGGAGTCACCACCATGACCAGTAAATCCATGTAGGAAAACATATTTGGTTCTAACTTCCTTTTCAGAGACCTGGGGTCTCCTGGATGATCCACATCCACTGGTTACAAATATCAGCATCACCCCTATGTTGGGACACACTTCCAGTTCCATCTTCATACCAAAAATCATGGGCTCTCTTCTCCAGACCAAGAGCCATGCAAGAACAACTGTTTGCATGTTTGAAGGCCTTTGCTGCCTCTTTCCATCAGTACATGTGGACCTCTTGATCAGAACACAGGTTGTGCATTACAGTCAGTGCTACAATATCTGGGACAGCAATCCCTGCTGTGCTCACTTACTATTAGAACCCCTGGGACCCACCTGGTCAAAGCACAGGTGGTGCCAAATGCAACAGCACTACATAACTCTAGGGAGAAAGCTATTTCTCCTTTCCATGATAACAGTGAGCTAAGATGTAACCTTCAACTTTGGAAAAGCCAGAACTATATATAAAGTGTTTTTGTTTGGTTGATTCTGTATAGAGAAACTGTTACCAGCAGCATGAGCATGGTCATCAGCTGCTGAGACACCTGTATCACCTGCCTAAGATGCATGGGAGACATTAACTCCTTCCTTTCTCCAACAGAAATCTTAGAAAATAAGGAGCAAGTCCCACTCCACAAATAGCCCTCCCTCCATGAAAGGACACTGCTCCACTAAGAAATGGCTCAATACCTTTAATTCAGTGTGTCCCAACACAGGAATGGTTCTGGTACTTGCAACTATGACTGATGTGGTACAGGAAGGTAAGCCACATGTGCTAGTATGGAAGATTCAATTAGACAAGTGCCCCTAAGACATTTTTCCTAGCCATGGTGGTGGCTCCTCTAAAAATTAAAATAAAAAGAAAGACTCAAAATTTCAAAGGGTTTGTGTGTTCATATTGGTGCACACATGTACCTAGGTGTGTGCTGAAGAGTGTGAGGCAGACAAGACCAGTCAGAATTACGCTGGATTTGAGACACTCCACTGAGGAAAGCAGAAAAGAGCAACATGGATTATCAACCTCCCTCTCTGACTTGACAGCTAACCTGGCCGTTCCAAGATCTGAACCAGTTTTCTCTAGCCTTGGACCTGGAAGAATACCCATTGCTCTTACAGGTGTTCCCTTTCTTCTCATCTATTCTCCCAATTATGTATACAAAAAGCTTAGTTCTCATTCATCTACCTCTATTTATGCATCTTATTTGCTCTTTGACTTAACCGTGGAGGAAAACTTGGCATACATGTTTGGTGATGTTTTGAGACAGACTTGATGCAAATTTTCTCTGTCTCAGGAAACAGGATGTGGACATGCTCTTACTTTATGACTTCCTGCACTGACTTCTGTGGTCTTTGTGTTTTGAGTGTCGGAGTAACAGACAGGAGGAAACGAAGATCAGAAGAGAGCACTACTAAGTGATCTACTCTAAACTTTCCCTCCATGCTTCTCTCTTACCAGTTTGAATCTATTACTGATTAGGTCCTCCCTGAAATGTGTTGTGACATATTCATTATTTTAGCTTAAAATGTTTAAATATATATGATATATGATATATATATATATATATATATATATATATATATTATATTAATGTGCCCTTTTCTTTAATTTAGACTTAGGTCAGTCATTCTCATACATGCCTATTTCTCCCATACAGAATGGGCTTGAAAATAAATTTTCTGCATATAAAGGAACCGATAGAGGCAGAGCTCATGTCTACTATGGAATTATTGAAAATGTAGGATTTATCATGCCCTTTAAACATCGGAATATATTCTCATTAATATAAAATCTGGTTCTATTCTAAATCACCAGGATATCAAATCACAACAGTCACAATTACATCCAGTTCTGGCTGACCCAAGAGTTCTGCTATGTCTCATCAAGACTTAATTGTTGAAAATCCAATCTTTTGTAAGGCATTTCACTACTCAGGCAAATCACCTTAAGGTAGAGAAAAGAAATGAGTACAAGCATTTCAATCAGCTTGTAAAATATTAAATATTTATCCAGTCATAACTAGACATTAGGGGTTATACTAGGCTCTAGAGATATAAAGTTGAAAGACATCTCTTGCCACAGAGGAACTTACAATGTATTGAGGAAGAGACAGGTGATTAGACCCCAAATTACAGCAGGAGGATAAGTGCTCATTCAGATCATGGGAGCAGGGAGGAAGAATAAACTACTTTGCTTTCATTTGATCTTACTAAGAAATTCAAATAAAATGAAACGTAAACTGTGCGTACCTTCAAGGAGGAGTAGAAAACAGGTGGAGAAAGATTATTTCCAGGTCCAAATAATAGCATATGTAAAATAAGGAAAAAACTAAGTGAGCAGTCAGCTGGACACCAGATAGGTGGTCAGGTTTTGTGGGAAAGGAGAACCAAGGATGGGAGACACATCTGTATGGTTTATTTAATATGATGGGGCATTTGTACATCTTCCTGAAAGTAGTTGGAGACATAAAACATTATCAGCCAAAAGATGACAAGTTTATATGTAGAACTGAGTAGCATCGCTGTGACTATGTGAGAACTAAGAAGTAAATCGCACCCGAGCAGAGGCAATGAAGCTTATGGGAAACTGCAGTATTCTCAGTGAAGATGAAATAATGAGATCCTGATCCAAAGTTGCTGACATTGGGTACAGTGAGGAGGAAGTAAGAGAAGACGGAAGGGAAGTAGGTAACAGAAACAAATGCAGGCCTTTTCTAGTCTGATTTAGACAAATGGATAAAGTAAATTTGGCAAAAATATAAGACCTAAATTTTTTTAAAAGAGAGAGGAACAGTGTGAGAGAGAAAGAATCAAGTTTTTATTTATTTTTCCATCTGGACATTGTTTCTCCAACATTTAGTTGTATATGTGGGGTTGGGCTTTTGAGACAGTTTTAAGAGAGATAGTAAAATGGCTAGGTAGTCAGGACAAAGGGCCCCCTCTAAGAGCTAGCTGATAGAGTGATTGACAGGGCATATTCAGGGCCTTCAGATGAAAAAAGACCATGAGGTTCACCTTTGTCCCAACTAAGGGATGGGGGTGGTCACAGGTGGGAACTAGGAAGTATTTGCCACCTTTTGTTTTACATAGATTTTAACCAATGGTGTTCTTGACCACTTTCAATGACTGTTTTGCATAGATTTTAACCAATGACTTTGGTACTAAGTTTCAATGCCTGCTTTGCATAGGGTTCAACCAATGATGTAGATGCATTTCTCAATGCCTGCTTTGCATGAATGTTAATTATGATCATACTCCAAATCTATATAACCCCCTGGCCTAACCTTCATTAGATGGTGTCCTGCTTCCAGGTGCCCCTCCCCCTTGCAGAATTTCTGCTCTTCCTAAATAAATCCTGCTCCTTTTACTCCATCTTTTGTGGTTGTCCATGGATTTTATTCTTCAAATTCATGAGACAAGGACCCAGAAGATTGGCACTGATTCCTGGGATGAATTTCCACCACACCAAGAGCTGCAACACCCAGCTTTTAGCTGGAGAATTGCTAACACTTTTGGCTGCAGACACCTGCAGCCAGCATAATTCCCAGTTTTAGTTGGGAATGACTACAACCACTAGAAGTGGGCTGTTTTGGCTGCTGGAATCTGCAGTGGCTCAGACTCCATTTGCCAGTGGGAGCAGAGAATCTGGCCTCATCTCAAAAACCCCGCATCACTTTGAACTGAGGTCCTTGCACATGCCAGGCAAGTGCTTCAACCACTAAGCCACCACTCCAGCCCCTGAGCTCTACTTTTAATAGCATGAGATGCCTGTAGAAAATCCAACTAATACCTGGAAGGCAGTTCATTCACTTATTTATCAATTTAATGCATCTATTGAGCATCTAGGATGTGCTGTGTACTATTGAAAGTAGCAGCATCTATTATAGGAAAAACACAAAATTCTTGACTTTGTGAAGTCTACATTCTAGTGAGAAGAAAAGAAACAACAAATTTGTCAATTATCTACTGGGTTAGCCACTAACAAATGTTATCAAGAATAAAAGAGTATGTGGAGGACTGAGACTGTGGGTAGAGAAAAGAAGGGGTTTCAATTTAGCTATGTACAAGCAAATTTGAACAACGTTCAGAGAGAGAGGCAATAGCGTCATAAGAAAAGATATTCAGATAATGGGAATAATCACGACCAAGGCTCAGAGAAAGGAAACCAGGTGGGGAACAGTTTGTAAGCTAATTTGGCTGGAATGGAGCCAGCAGAAGGAAGGAAGGGAGGAGAGGAAGACAAAGAAGATGCCTGCTGAATTCTCTGAACCACTATTTACTGGTTTGTGATCACAAATAGTTTGTTCAATCTTAAAAGAGCCCCAGAAACTCAGTGCTTTTACTATAGTCTGTTTACTTCACAAGAATTTTGAAAGGATGAATGAAATAATGTAGGGAAGTAAATTATAAACTATTTTTGTTATCATAGATGGATAGAGAATGGATGGATGAATGGACAGATGGATGGAAAAATGGATGGATTGATTGAGACAGTGTGTTAAAGGTTGAATGTTTGCCTCCCCCCACCCACAGACTGCAATATCATGGTATTAGGAGATGGTACCCTTGGGCAGTAATTAAGTTTAGATAAGGTAAAGAGGGTGAAGATCCCATGATGGGATTAATGTCATTAGAGGAAGAGGAAGAGAAACCAGAGTTTCCTTCTTCTGCCATGTGAGGACACAGAAAGTGGTTATCTGCAAGCCAGATTCACTCACCAATAATGGAATTTGCCTTAATCTTGGACTCTCTGACCTCCAGAAGTTTAAAAAATAAACATTTAAACCACTGGTCTGTGATTTTTTGTTATAGCAGTCTCATGTTACTGTTACAGATAGAATACATATGTATATATATGTATGCATGCACGCACACACACACACTAAGATCCTTTGGCAATAGTGCTTCAATTGCATTTATAGGCAATTTAAATAGGAGAACCTATTTTAAAGGGAGTATAAAAGTACTTGCTTTTATGAAGTAAACACATGGAAAAGTATGATAACTGAGACTAAAAATGCACACCACTGTGCCTAGTGCAACATTTATGAGATTAGCTCTGAAAAACAAAGAAAACCATCACAGAGAGACTAGCAGACTCCTCCAGGCACCCTGCTGCCTGATTCATTTACTCTAAGTTGTTTATTACAGTTCCAGAGGATCAAAGCTCTCACTTCCTGGAGGCAGAGAATCTCCTGCCCTTTGTAGACAGAAGGGCCTGTGAGAAACAGGGTTGAAATTCACTTTGCTTCTAATCGTCCTGCAACTTCTCTCTAACACATTTGGCAACATTACCATTACCATGGACATTTTTTTTTTTTTTTTGTAATTCACACTTGACACTTTTTTTTTCCAAAAATGCTATTCAAGTTAAAAATAATGATCCTGATAAGGCAAACTTATAACAAACACTTTAATTTTCAAGTTTTCATGCACTTACATACTTAAAACTATTTTCAAAACAAAATTATTTTGTGAAAATACAGGAACATGGAATTAATTCAAGTTATATTGAAATTTAACCCTTCACACTACCTCAGATTTCCTCTTCAAAGAGTTTTTAGCTACTCTGATGTCACCCCCATGATTCTAAACTTTCTGCTGATACTGCTACAGTATGATATATCCATTTTAGACAATATTTTTGACACTCTATTATATGTAGGAGAAGGAAAAACTCATATTTCTACTGATTTTACCTCTTCCTTTCCAAAATGTCATATATACTTCATTGATTTTTCTTTCTGTTTTTTAAGTTAATGTAATTTTCTTAGCTTTATTGATGGTAGAAGAGATAGTGTAATGGCCAAAACTTTAGTTTAGGAAAACAACTATCTGAATTGAAATCCTATTGTTTAGTTCATCAGATCTGCAACCCTGAGTGATTTACATAACCTTTATATGCCTCAGTTTCCTCATCTGGAAACCAGGGGAAATAACAACCACTTCATGCAATTTCTCACAATAACACATGAAATAATAAATTTACTGGCAACACATAGAAGCTCTCAAAAAATGTTAATATTATTGATTTATTTTATCAACTTTCCTCCTAATCTTGTGATTTCTTCCATGCACAAAACTGTTGAAACTCTCTACTTCCTCTACTTTTCCATTGCCTTTGTACAACTCACACCTGTCAATAACATGAATGCTTTTGTCTAACCTACAAACACCAAAAGTCTGTCATGGAATTGCAGCAAAGTTTTACTTGTTTTATCCATAGATTGAGTCCAAGATTTGAAAAACCTAGAATTTTTATTGACTAAATATTGTTCACTTTTGGAAACATAGTGTGACAAGATTATATTTTCTTCTGGAGGAATAGTGCCCCAATTTCTATCTTTTACATCAATTATCCAAAATCATGCTGTATTTTAAACAGTTTTGTTTTCTTTTCAGGTCATCTATGATTGTTTTTTACATAGATATCATTACTTTTCCTAAAATCTAAATCAACTTTTCCCCTTTTCTCCTCAAAATCTTTACCTATTAAAAAATTCTTATTTTCAAATTTGTTTACAGGGATTGAATCTCTTCCTTTTCCCAGAGTGCTTGCCACCACTGCCCTACCCAGTTTGTAAGTTATAAGTCAAAGATAAAGATGTAATCAAAGAAGGAACTGGGCTAAAGGAGCCATTCAAATTGCTTTTAGGCTAGGACAGAAATATTCATTAGTTATTAAAATTGCATAATTCTAAATGAAAACCACATTAAGATATCACTTTACACCAGTCAGAATGGCAACAATGAAGAAAATAAACAATAATAGATTCTGGAGGGGATGTGGAGAGATAGGCACACTAACACACTGTTGGTGGAGCTGCAGACTGGTACAGCCCCTCTGGAAAGCAGTATGGAGAATCCTCAAAAAACTAGGGATGAGTCCACAATATGACCCTGCTATTCCACTCCTGGGTATCTTTCCAGGGGACTTAGAATCAGCACATTATAGTGACACAGCAACATCTATGTTCATAGCAGCACAATTTACAATTGCTAGGCTATGGAAACAACACAGATGTCCCTCACTGGAAGAATGGATCCAAAAACTGTGGTACATTTATACCATGGAATATTACACAGCAATTAGAAACAATGATATTGCAGCCTTCGAAGGTAAATGGATGACTATGGAAGAGATCATGATGAGTAAAATCAGCTTAACCCAGAGATCTAAGGGTCGATTGTCTCCACTCATCTGTGGAGGTGGGGACTAGACCCTGGACAATGAGAAAGTTGGTCTATTAGCATGTGTTAAATTCAGATAAGATGTAATGCTTTACAACCTAATACTTTTTTTAGAGATATAGTGGGAAGGGGAAGGGTGGGATAAGGGAGGGTAATTGGGGGAGCACTCCTGGGGATAATTGCAATATCCAGAATATATACACATTTTATATTATTTTGTTAAAATCTTGTAAATTTGTTCAAAAATTTAAAAAAAGAAAATGTTAAAGTAGGAGACTTTACTAGTTACGTAAATAAAAAATCAAGATCAGAAAAAAAAATTGCATAATTCTGGCCCTATTTTCCTGATTTCTTAGATGTGTGATAAAGTCATGAATATAGATTTAAACCAGCAATGAATACATGAGTAAGTGTTCAGCTCACTAATAATCAGAGAAATGCAAATCAAAATTAAATTAAAATTTCACCTCACCCCAGTCAGACTGGCAAAGATAAAGAATGTAAACAGTAACATACTAGAGGGGTTGTGGGGAGATAGGAACACTAGTACACTGTTAATGGAATTGCAGACTGATACGGCCACTGTGGAAAGCATTATGGACGCTCCTCAAAAAATTAGGTATGGATCCACAGTATGACCCAGCTATCCCTCTTCTGGGTGTTTTCCCAGAGGAGTTAGAATCAGCATATTAAAGTGACACAGCTACATCAATGTTTATAGCAGCTCAATTTACAATAGCAAAATTACGGAAACAATCTAGATGCCCCTCACTAGATGAATGCATCCAAAAACTGTGGTATATGTATATACAGTGGAGTTCTACTCAGCTATTAGAAAGAACGATATCATGGCATTTGCTGGTAAGTGGATGGAAATGAATTAAACAAGACAAATACAGAGACAAAGGTTGAATGTTTTTTTCTCATATGTGGAAGCTATAGTAAAACCTAAAATAGGATAAAAGTTAGTCAAGTTTAATTTAAAAGACCCACCAAATCTGAAGTAATACATAAGCTGTGGAGACTACAGCTATGATTGGGAAGGGTAATAAAAGGAGAAAGGGAGGGATGAGAGGGAGAGGAAAGGGGGTGTCCAATACTGTAAAGTACACTTGAATCACACAAGAAGCCCAAATATACTCAGGTAGGCATATAAATGTAGCAATTTCAATAGTTAAAATACATGTATACAGTCATTTGTATCTGTAATATGGGGGAATTACAGAGAAGACATGGAATCCAGAAGTTGGGGAACAGAGGGAGGTCCTGGACAAGGAGAGCATTTAAGCTACTCTGCTTTTACGTATGCTGTATAAAGATGAAGCAACAAATCCCTTCAAAATATAAGATGGCATTGAACCAATGGAAAAAAAGAAAGAAAATTGAGGTCCAGAGAGGTTAAAAAATCCTGCTTGATGTCAGAGAGTGCCTAACAACATATTTAATTGTGGCAAAACACAGGATTTAAAAGTAGACTGTCTGAATTTTTTTCACTTGATCATGCCACCTTAGTATAATTCAGTTTAGGGAAAGGACTAAATTGGAAGAATCTGAACTAAAGGCAGAAGGGAAAATATAAGGAAACGAGTGATGCTAGAGCTGGGGTAGAATTTAAGTTAAGGAGTTTCTGGTGATTAGACCTAGAAGGGAACATGAGACTTGGAACGCTAACTTGGAGTAGCACCTGAATATGCTGAGAAGTGTCCTTGCTTTCCATAAAATCTGGATGAAAAGTAATGCAGAAAAAAGTTGAAAGGTAAAAGAATAATGTGATTTAAATGAGGAGAAGTAAGATTTTTTCCAAGTAATAGGAGAACACAAGGTCTGTGAAGAAGGACAAAATTCTTTCTACTAAATGTCTATGCTTATGTTTTCAGGATAAATATGGAGAAGAGCAGCAGCCATTGTACCACTTTAATGATCCCTTAACACAAAGTTTCAGTTTCCAAAACTGGTATTTATGCACAGCATATCTAGTATATGGTAGTCATACCACTGTTTCCAGGCACATTTTAATTGTAGTGACAGTTCCTGACAGTTATATAAGTATCATTTGGCCATTGTAAGAAGTGACCACAAACTTGTTGGCTTAAAACATAGCACAATTTATTCTCTTGCAGTTCTAGAGTGCAGAAGTTTAAAACCCATTTCACTGGCAAAGCTATGCTCCCTCTAGAGGCTCTAGGTAAGAATCCATTTCTCTGTCTTTTCCAGTTTCTGCAAGCTACTAGCATTCCTTGGCTTTGGGCTACATCAATCCAGATTCTGCTCCATTGACATATTCTTTTTGTCTATAGTAAAATCTTCCTGTGCCTCTCTTTTCTAAGATCATATGTGGTTATAATCCAGAATAATCTCATCATCTCGAGATCTTTAACTTAATCCCATCTGTGAAATCCCTTTTGACATATAATATAAACTTCACAGGTTCTGGGAATTAAACTGTAGACATCTTGAGGTAAGGATGTTTTTCAGCCTACTACAAGGTAGACACTTATTTTTCTCAAGTAAACTAAATGAAATTTGGAAAAGTAATGTGTCCTAGGTCATATATGTTTCAGAGTATAGATCTAGATTCTGATGTAAGCATGCACTCTAAAGCAGTATTATCTTTGTATTCTTTAACCCCTGTTTATTCTTGCTTAAGTCATACTTAATTATTAAAACATCACTGTATAAAATGTGATGTACTGTCTCTTCTTTTCACTTTACCTGATGTAGTTAACAATCTTGGTTAGAGATGAAGATCTCAGACAACTATTATTTAGGCTTACCAAAAGAAAACACTTGTATTTGATTTACACTTGGTAATGGAGGGTTTTCTGATCTAATATGCCACCAGCTGGTGTTAACACTACTATATTTATGCACACAAAGAAAAAATATAGATGCAAAGGTATCAAGAACTTGTTCACACCTAATCCTGGAAGGGCAGAGAAAGAGCTGGTTCCAAATGTAAGGTGTCCAGGCCTGAACATATCCTATTCAGTCCTGATTAAGCACATGTTTAGAGGGATTTTAACTGATCAGCCAGCATCTGCGATTTTATACCCCAGATTCAAGATGGAAATTAGCAAAGGGATCATAGATATTTGCATTAATCACTAATCCATAATCTGCTGTCCTATCCTTGCAGAGTTATAAATTGGTACTTTTTAGAATCCTTCTCTGTTTGAGAAAGAGTAGAGCAGCCTTTGCTATGTGGGGCTGTGACCTATAGTGCTTTGCAAAGGTGATTTGGCAAGTGCAGCTGCAAATTCATCTCCAATATTGCACACATCTGTGGAAAATTCCAGTCAGGTTTTAGGCCCAGTCACAGTACATTTTTCTGAGGATCAGTAATGATTTGCTGAGGATCAGTAATGCTCTCCGTATGCTGGCTGACAAGGGCACGATCCCTGTGCTTATTATACTCCATTTGTCAGCTCCTCTCTGACACAGTTGTCTGTGGGATTCCTTAAGAATATGTGAGGTATTTAGGCACAAATTCAGGACCTGCTCCTGCCTGTATCCTCTCATTTCTTAATGTTTCCAGTAGAGTCTATAAATGGTTGAGCATAGGTGGGTTATCAGATGCTTTCTTTCCCACCCTGCTTCCCTGTGCCCTTTAAGGTTCATGTGCATGGTATCAGATATTTCCTATCATTACTGTATAAGGAATCAGGGCTTCAAATGTAACTAATAAGGTCATCAACTTTTCACTTCTTTCTTACTCGAGTGTTTAAGAGTGATTTCCTAGAGACTTTGTGTTTTGATGTTGTTGTACAAAGCTCAGTTATGCAGATACGTTGGGATTCTGACCCAGAGAAGCTGACTTTGTGATAATTGTTCTTTTCTTATAGAGCTGAAAAGAGGTCTGTCTCTCACACAGCTACTCAGGGTTTCTCTTAGTGCATTGCAAGGGATCTGAGCCTGGCTAGCAATTATGCATATTTTCTGTTGGAAGATATTTGGCACTCTCAGCAAATCAGCAGTTTTTGAGAAATTTGGTTTAACCTCTCATCCCCAAGCTTTGATTGTGACACTTATCTTATGTTTTTGTTCTTCTTGTTGTTGTTTTTTTATTTATTTTTTTTCAGAAATTTATTTGTTGAACAAATAAGCTTCTAATGAAATAATATATATATATATATATATATATATATAAATTCTGAAAATTAGATTTACCCCTAAGAGCCCCCCCAGTTACCAACCATTATCTCCCCCTTCCCAATACATCTCTACAAATGCCTTAGGTTGTATGACATTACACCTTATCCAGACTTAAAACATGATAATAGACCTCCTTTCTCAATGGCCAGGGTCTAGTTCCAGCATCCACAGATGAGTGAAGACATTCGACCCTTGGTTCTCTGGGTTATGCTAATTTCACTCAGCATAATTTCTTCCATAGCCATCCATTTACCTTCAAAGGCTGCAATATCATTGTTTCTAATTGCTGAGTGAAACTCCATGGTATATATGTACCGCAGTTTTTGGATCCCTTCATCCAGTGAGGGACATCTGGGTTGTTTCCATAATTTAGCTATTGTAAATTGAGCTGCTAGGAACATCGATTTCACTATGTCACTGTAGTGTACTGGTTCTAAATCCCCTGGAAAAATACCCAAGAGAGGAATAGCAGGATCATATGGTGGGCTCATCCCTAGTTTTTTGAGGATTCTCCACACAGTTTTCCAGAGGGGCTGTACCATTCTACAGTTCCACCAACAGACACTTATCTTATTACTGTTGGGAGAAAAGGGAATTGCTAGCCAAACCATTTGTCATATGTTTATATTTTGTAGTTTCTTCACCTGTCTCTTAACTCGGTTTAGATTGCTTTTTTCGTGTAGAGTTCTCTAATATTATATAATGCATGCTAGATAGACAGTCCTCATTATGTACAGTTCACATGTACACAAATTTCAGTAACCAGTCCCCCAACAACACAATTAAAATTTCAGTTAGCACCATATATTAACTGTGAGAAATTGCATAAAATGCAAATTTCACAGCTAACCCATGATTCAACATGCAAATAAAAGACTTATATCATGATTAGTGACCAACCAAGTCACTTCTTTCAAAGTCTCTTGGTGATTGGTTAATATGCATATCATTCAATTTACACAAAAACAGCAGCATATATCTGTCTGTTTATGTCCCAGTGATAAATCCACTTGACATTTCACAAATCTGGATAGATTTTAGAGAAAGGTAAAAGAGGCAATGAAGATGAAAGTGTAGGCAAAGAAATAAAAAATGATTGCACTAGAAGTGCAATAATAATAGAAGTAGTAGAAGAAATAGCTGACATTAGAAAGACTAAATATGCAGCCAAAGATCTCAGTAAAGGCAAAACCAACATAAATGAAAGTGACAAAAGGGTGAAGACATTCTACGTAACTGATGTCAACAAGATCACATTAAAGGAACTCTAAGATATGTTTTACAGTATTTTAAAGCACAAAGGAAAAACTGTTGGAAGTTGAAGGATAAAATATTAGAATTGAGTATGACAATTTGTCAAAGCATGGAAGAATTTCTTGCTCCATATAAGAATGCATATAACAAGAGGAGGGCAAGCGCTGTGCAAACTAATGTTGATAAGTTGTTTTATATATTTTATTTCTAGAGCAGTTTTTGCTTTACAGCAAAACTGAACAGAAGGTATAGAGATTTTCCATATAATCCTTGCCCTTACATATGCACAGTCTCCCCTTCTTTTATTAACATCCCACACCAGGGTGGTGCATTTTGTTTTACAATTGATGAACTTAAATTGACACTTTACTGTGACCTAAGGTTCATCCTTGGTATACATTTTAGGGTTTTGACATATGTATAATGACATGTACCTATCATTAAATCATGAAGAATAGTATTGCCATTCTGAAAGTCCTTTTTATAATCCTCCATCACCCCTAACCCTTGGCAATTATGGATCCTTTTACTATATCTATAATTTTATCTTTCTTGAATATTATATAATTGGAATTATATAATAGGTAACTTTTGCAAATTAGCTTCATTTACTTAGCAATATGCATGAAAATTTCCTTCATGTCTTTTCATGACATGATAGCTCATTTCATTTTAGCACTGATTAGCATTCCATTATGAATGTGTAACACTTTTTTCACTCATTTACTTAAAAACATCTTGGTTACGTCTAAGTTTTGTCAATTACGATTAAAGGTGCTATCAACATCTTGTGTAGGTTTTTGTGTAAAATAACTTTTCAACACATTTTGGAGATGTATAAGGACTATGACTACTGGATCATATAGTAAGAGTATGATTTATTTTCTTAAAAATCTCCAAACTGTCTTTCAAAGAAGTTGTAGCCTTTTTGCATTTTCTAGCCAGCAATGAGTAGAAGTTCTGATTGTTCCACATCTTTTGCCATCGGTTTTGTTTTTTGTTAATGTTTTATGCTTTGACCATTCTAATAGATATATACCAATAGCACACTGTTGTTTAAATTACAATTCCCTAATAACTTGTGATGTGAAACACCATTTAATGGGTCTGTTTGCTATCTATACATCTTTGGTGAGGGGTCTATTCAGATCTTTTGCCTGCTTTTTAGTTTGGTTGGTATTTTTCTATTTGTTGAGTTTATGAGCTATTTGTGTCATTTGAATAATAGTCTTTTATCATATATGTCATTTGAAAATATTTTCTAGAAGTTTTTGGCTATTCTCATTCCTTTTACAGTGTCTTTGCAGAACGGTAGGTTTTGGAATATTTAAATGAAATTCAAGTTATTAATTATTTCCTTCATAGATTATCCCTTTGGTGGTTTATCTTAAAATGCATTATACCATGTGCCAGGTCATCTAGGTTTCCTCCTAAGTTATCTGCTCTGAGCTGTGCAGTTTTGTCTTTTCTATTTAGACTAGGATCCATTTGTAGCTAATATTTGTGAAGGATGAAAAAGTATGCCTCTAGATTCTTTTTATTTCACATTTAGATATCTTGGTCTAACAACATTTGTTAAAAGATTATCTTCCTCTCATTTTATTGCCATTTCTATGACAAAGATCAGTTGAGAATGCTTATATGTGCTATTTTGGGCCTATTTGGTTCCATTAATCTGCCTGTTCTTTCCCTAATAACATGATGTGTTGATTATTGCAGATTTATGGTAATGCTTGAGGTTGAGTGCTGTCAGTCTTCTGACTTTGTTCTTCTCTTTTAATATTGTGCTGTCTATTCCGGGTCTTCTGCTTCTCCATATAAACTTTAGAATTAGTCTGTCGATATGCTGAAAATAACTATCTGGGATTTTGCTTGAGATTGTCTGTAGGTATGGTTGGGAAAAACTGACATTTTGACATTGAGATCCTATCATGAACTTCAAACCTCCATTCTCTATATAATTACATTTTTATAGATTACATAATATACTAAAATAATATATGATATTATTTTGGAGAAACTGTTACCAGTTAGATCAATTAAGAATAAGTAAAAGAAGCTCATGCCTTTAATCCCAGCGGTTTGGGAGGCTGAGGCAGCAGGATCACAACTTCAAAGCCTCAGCAACTTAGAGAGGCCCTAAGCAACTTAGGGAGATCCTGTCTCAAAAATTTAAAATATGAAAGCAGAATGGGACGGGGATATGGTTCCATGGTTAAGCAACCCTGGGTTTAATTCCTGGTACAAACAGAAAATAAAAGGAAAGAAAAAAATGCTCTTTATATAGACACAAATTTCTGACCCATATGACTACTTTCTTTCCCTCTAAAGAGCTTCTTTGAATATTTCTTGTAAGGGAATTCTACTGACATCACATCTCTTCAGTGTTGGTTTGTCTAAGAGTCTCTATTTTATTTCACTTTTGAAGGATGATTTTCTGGGACACAACATTCTAGGTGGATGTTTTATTCTTTCAAAGCCTTGAACGTTTTATTTCATTCTCTTTTGCTTGCATCGTTTCTAACAAGTCAGATGTAATTCTTATTTTTCTCTGTAGGTAAGCCTGTTTAAAAATTTTCTTTTTTGTGTTTGATTTTCTGCAGTGAATGATATACCTAGGTGTAGGTTTTATGGCATTTATCCTGCCTTAAGCTTTCCAAGTTTACTGGATTTGTGGTTTTTGGTGTCTGACACTAATTTGAGGGGAATTCTGTCATTATTGTGTCCTTCTATTCCTTCCTGTCTTTATTCTCCATTGGTTATTGGCATTACACATACATTATATCTTTGTAGTTGTTCCACAGTTCTTGGGTAGTCCCTTTTCACTTTCAGCTTTAGGAGTTTCTATTGATATAATTTCCCTCAAGCTTAGAGATTCTTTTTTCCTTAGGCATGACCAATTTACTAATAAGCCTATCAAATAATATTCTTCATTTCTGTTTGGTATTTTTATATCTTTTTTACTTTAGCATTTTCTTATCCTTTCTTAGAATTTCTTTCCCTTTGTGTTATCCAGATAGTCTTGCACGTGATCTATATATTTCTTTCATTATGGACCTTAGCACACTAATCATGTTTGTTTTAAATTCCTGGTCTGATAGGTCTAGCATTCCAATCACAACTGAGTCTCCTTCTGATGCTCTCTGTTCTTTCAAACTTTCTGGTATGACTTGTACTAGGTGACATGAACTTCAGCAAATAGACCTTTAGTGATATGATGATGAGGTATGTGGAGGGGGAATGGGAACAATCTAGTCTTGTAATTAAGTCTCCATGTTTTAGTGAGCATAAATATGCCCTTCATAAGTGCATCTTAAATTTTCCCACACATTAGGTAAGACAAAATTACTTGAGGGGGCTAGAATTGAGTATTTCTCTTCCCCCAGATTAGGTTAGGCTTTCACATAATCTCAATAGGTTAAACTTCAGCAAAATGTTCTCTCTTGAGGGCAGGCCTCATTAAGGAAAACAAGACGCTTTGGTTTGGTCTATTTCTGGATGGCCTCTTTACCTTTCCTCCACCTGAAGTTCAAGAGAATTTTTTGCTAATCTTCACTGTGAAAACCTGTAGAAGTTTTGGAGGTAAAACTCACAAAAGTATGGGAGCCACCTGGAGATTTAACAGATTTGTTCATGCTGATTTAGTCTCCAGTAATTTATCAATTATAGTTCAGGTTTTCCTATTCCAGTACTGGTTTCCACAGAGATTTCTGATCCTGGGTTTCTACTCTGTTGAGATTCTCCGAATATGTTTGTCTGATTCTCATTTGGGGAGCCAACAGTTTGAGCTACACCTCATTTCTCTGACGAATCTAAGGAAAATTGTTGGGTTTTCATTTTGTTTGTTTTTTACTTGCTATGATATAGTGACCTTTTCCAAGTTTCTTAGATGCTGGACCAAAAATTAGAATTGTCAATGATTATTTTTTACGATGTGATGAAACATGTTAATTCTCAATATTTATAATGTTTTAAATTACTATAAATTCCATATAATGTTTACCATTTTAATTTATTAACAGCTTTCTAATCAATAGGAAGAGAGTTTCTAATGTTTGTCAGGGAAATTTTAAGGTCATGATACAACCATATTCCCCCCATTGATTATTAAGATCATTTTTCATCTTTCCATTTATGTGCCATTTTGAACTTCAACTAGAAAAGACACCTTATACTTTATGTATCATATATTTTATTTGCCATATACCCATGAGCTCGTCTTCTGGTTCAATGACATTTTGAAGTACTGCCACAGCTTATCAATATTTTTAAACCACTGAAATTTTGACATGTGTTTGGATATTGGATATGGAAATTTCTCTTTTTATTCTACTTATTATTCACTTTTCACAAATTTGTTAATGGTGATAAACCATACTTGATCACACCAACAAATTTTTAAAATATGTTTCTGGAATACATTTTCTAACGTTAATTAGAATCTAGGGTCTTAAAAGAAAATGTATCTCTAGATTTTCAAATGCATTCACATAGTATACTTTTGCAGTTAGAAAGAATCTTACCCCTGCTTAATAGATTTTATAGCTTCTGAAGAGTAGACAAATATTACTCAATTTAATCATTTTCAAATAACAAGCATGTGGTTTTATTTGTCAAGTTTACTGCTATTCTTCTCTATTTTGATCTATTTCTTTATTAATTTTGTCCTTCTACTCTTTTGGATTTACCTTGTTCTTTCTGTCTCTCTGCTGTCCAATTCCTGTATCTTCAAGGACCATTCTTAAAACTCAACCAATTCTGCCAGCTGTGTCATCACCACTTCATCATATGTTATTAAAACTTAATCTCATACACTGGGTGAAGCCTGTAGCCTTATTTTGCTTTCAAAATTGTTCTGTGGTCTTAGACCCTTCTCCTGAATTAGCTCGATCATCAAGGAAAAGTACTAGTGGAACTTCATGCCCCTTATAACGTTTGCCTTTTCTCCAGTTTCATAATAAAGGGGAATAGTTCAGTGGTAGAGCATTTTATTGCAGCTTCATAAAAAAGCAAAAATCATTCCATCTCATTTTGCTTGACTAAAACCTTAGACAGATCCCTTCACATTCTACCCGAATCTAGAAAAATGAGTAAGTAATTCACACAGACTAATTGAAGACTTCAATTTTTTATGACCTTGAATGCTGGTGTTTTCAAATTCTTCGTGTTTCCTCTTTTTTCATAAATGTCTAGATTATTCCATTTCTACAACATCATTTACAAATGGTCAATTTGGGTCATGAACTCTTCCATCTCTGCACATTTATCCTTGGCAATATCCAGTATCTCTACCATGAGTTGCTTCACTTTCCTATTGTTTGTATTAGAATACAATCCCATGCAGCCCATGTAATCGCTGAGGTATCTAGGTTGTAGTTTACTATTGTTTTTGGCTCTTTTAATTCATTTCTCCTATTTCTGGCACCAGAAATTCATATTTCCATTGGGGTACTCCTGACGGTTCTGGTAGGGAGGGTGTCTTCTATGGGTGTACTCCTATGATTTGGGCCTGGGTAATCACAGTATTACATATTTATTCTTCATATCTTATGAAATTAGTTCTCTATTTTGCATAATTTTCCCTCCTGATTTTGGTCTGATTTTTTGTAATTGATTTTAGTAATCATTTTTATATGTTAAAAAAATCTACTGAGCACATAATTTCAGGTAATGATTTTTTTCAATTTTAGCATTTTCTTTTGATCGCTTTTCATGGATACATTTTGCTTAAATTGTACATGTGGTCTTTTGTTTTCTTTAATACATTAATCATACTTTTAAAATGTTAGCTTTGTTGAAGTAGAATTCATCTTCTATACAATTCATCTATTATAAAATTTAATGGATTTTAACATACTTACGAAATTGTGTATACATCACTACAAATCAATTTTGGAGCATTTTTCGAAGGAAAATGAAATCTATTAGCAATCAATCACTTTCCATTTCCCCTAACCCTAGGAAACTATGAATTTACTTCATGTCTATAGATTTGCCTATTTTGGACATTTTATATAAACAGCATCATACAGTATGTGGGATTTTGTGACTCCTTGTTTTACTTAGCATGTTTTCAAGTTTTACCCATGCTGTAGCAGGTATGGATACTTTATTTCTTTTTTTATGGCAATAATATTCCATAGTACAAAATCTATCACATTTTGTTCATCTATCAGTTTATGAGCATTTAGGTTTTTTTCACTTTTGGAATATTATGAATAAGGCTGCTATATTTGTATTTGTGTACAAGTTTTTGTGTGTATGTGCAGGTACTTATTGTGTTAGTACACTATTTTTAGAAATTAAATTTAAAATAACATTAAACAGAAAGTACAAAGAGTTCCCACATGCTCACTCACCTTTTTATTCAGTTTATTTATTACTAAGTGAACATATTGTGATGGATTTATTACAATTCTATCTCTGGTAGTGATAAAATATTATGAACTAAAGTCCATAGTCTATCCGCATTTCACCTATTCATCCCTCCTCCCTTTTCCTGAACCTCTGGTAACCACTAATCATCTCATTGTCCCAATAGTTTTGCCTTTTTCTGAATTTCATATAGTTGGAATCACACAGTAGATTATCTCTACAGATAGGCTTCTTTCACTTAACAATAAACATTTAAGTTCCCTCCATACCTTTTCATGGCTTGATAGCTCCTTTCTTTTTATCACTGAAAATATTGCATTTTGTGAATATGCCATAATTTGTTTATCCAATTAGCTAAGAAAAAGCATTTTGGCTGCTTCCAAGTTTTCACTATTATTATTAATAAATCTTCTGTAAACATTTATATGCAGAAATTTGTGTGGACATAAGGTTTCAACTCACTTGGGTAAATACCACACTTTATCTTAGCCAAAAGGCCGAGAAGTGATACTTGGGTAAATACCAAATAGAATAATTCCTAGATTATATAACAATATGTTTAGCTTTACAAGAAACTATCAAAATGTCTTCCACAACAGTTATGCCAATTTGCATTTCCACCAGCAACAAATGAGAATACTTATTGTTCTGAAATCTTATTAGTCTTGGTATTTATGTTTGGATTTTAGCCATGCTGGTAAATGTTTGGTAGTATCTTATAGTTATATTAATTTGCAACTTTGATGGTTGCATAAGTTGATTAAATTAAATATACTTCGTTTTGTTCAACTTTTTTACCACTGACCAAAAGTCCTAACAAGAACAATTTTAGAGGAGGACAAGTTTACTTGGGGCTCACAGTTTCAGAGGTCTCAATCCATAGACAGCTAGTTCCATTGCTCAGGCCAGAGGTGAGACAGAACATCATGGTAGAAGAGTATAGAGGAGGAAAGCAGCTCAG